>CAUYSK010113220.1:0-48437 GCA_963575035.1 Avahi laniger | reverse complement strand
CCAAAATATTTACAGTGAATTCAAATGCTGCTAAGGTATCCTTTTTTTATTCTTCTGCCTTTACATTCTTCTTGAACATGGTACAATCTTCAGGGTTTGTGTTATTATTACAGTATTAGCTTTAAAGGTTATGGAAACAATCTTTGCTCCCTAATTATGCTGCTGACATACATCATACTTGCAAGTTTCCCCAGTTAATGGTTTGAAACCTGATTGTCTTCATCTCCTTAATAAATTAAGTCAGATAGATAGTTAATTCAATTTGGTATCTTGGAAGTTGCTACTCCCATCCATACTTTTCAGATCTCTACAAATCCTCACATCAAGAATTCTCAAACTTAGATTAACTGGAGTTGTCAGCCATCAGATCTGATGTTGGCATCTACTATAATGCTATTCTTCTGTTAAGTCCTTTTTAGGACATAACAGATTTATGCATATGCATGTAGTTTCTTTCGCCACAGCTCCAAATCTGTTACAGGGAATGACTATTTTGGTGTCATTTCTTCATTTTCATGAAGAAATAATAGATAAAATAGTACCATTTTCAAAAGTCAGAACATTTAGGGTTCCCAGAATTTATAAAGAAAGTCCTTAAATAAAGGACATTGTGGGCTTAATCCATCTAGCTGCCTTTCTGTGATTAAAACAAACAAAAACTAAACAAAACCCAAATAGCAGTAGACAATACCAGTGTTGCAGTTAGTATGTATTCTTAGAAAAAGAAAAGGTGTTTAGAACTCCTTTATAACATGGAATTAAACCATTTCCCTTGTTACCATTACCACTGCTAGAATACTTTCTCAAATGTTCACTAGATAAATTCTCTTTGGTTTAAGTCTAAAGTTATTCTTTGCCCAAACTAGTCTTTTGCTGTTTGTTGTTGTTGTTTTTAAAATCAGTTACACTCAGCCCAAAGCCATTGCTCAAAGAAAGTCGCATCATTTTTAATTTGCTTCATGCCATACTGGTTAGTCTGCTACTTCTGTTTCTTCTTAGCAGTACACAGAGTTTGAATTGTTTGAAGTTGTTTGCCATGTTCTTAAGAGATCTTTATCTCATCAAACAACACCCAAAGGCTGTATTAACTAAATACCTCAGAAATCAATATCTGTGGCCTTCAGCAAGTCACCCAACTTTGCAAGCCTGTTTCTTTCTTTATAGTCTTTACAAAACAAAAAGGTTGTTATCACATGATTTCTCAAGTTCCTTTAGGCTGTATCATTTAATGATAGTGAAGTTTTTTGAGGACAGACAGACAAGGTGGACCTCAACAAAGTACAATAGTATCCATACTCAAGCTGTACATTTATAAAACCTAATTCATAGTCACTGATATGATTGTGTACCTGGAATTTATACAGATTTCTTTGGTGGCTTTTGAGAACCACTGAACAATGACAGAGGGATAGATACCAATGTAATATGTGTGTGGATGTGCATACACACGTGCCCATATGTGCTCTGGTACATGCTTCAAAGGACAAATTCAGGTTGCTACTAGGGTGTATGACTACAACTGATCTAGATTTGGAGTTCTGGATTTAAAGAAAGGATGTGAGATAAATATGATGGGGCAGGGGAAGCAGGTCAAAAAAATTGTCAAGTGGGTTGGCTGGTTAATGTCATTTTTCTAAGAATATTGAGACCCACAGAAGGGTTTTAGATGGTAAAGTGATAAGATCAGATTTACCTTTTCTAAAAGACTGTTCTGGTTCCTCTGGGGAGAACAGGTTGAAGGTCAAGAATGACTTTGGGAGCCCTCCTCGTTAATAATGCATAACAAAACTTTTCTTTTAGATCCCTTCACAATTTTTACCCATGATTGGCAGCTGCCCCAAAGTGCTCTCTTCTCTTCCCAAAAAACTCACTCACAATATTCTCCCTTGTGTCTTCATCGTTTTCCTTCTTTGTATACATTTTCTTTATTAACACCAGCAGCTCTCTGCCTTTTTCATGAAAAAAAAATCAGTGCCTTTCTCTGACTTGCTAAATAAATCAAAAAAGCAAAATGGGTAATGAAACATTGGTAGTCCCATGGTACCCTGTGCTCAGAAAAGTCACATGCTTAGATTAATGCTCTGCTGTCAGTGTCTTGAAATTTTTAATTTTTATACGAGAGGCTTGATATTTTCATTTTGCATTGGGCCTCAAAATTATTTACTTATAAAAAAAGATAAATTATTGTTGGTTGTATAGGAGTAGAGATGAGAAATATTCTGTTTGTTCTACTCTTTTCTACGTCGCCTACATGTCCAAAGTTTTGTCTACTTCTCTTCATTTTCAGCACCACCACCATAACCAAAGTTACTATTGTTTTTATGATATTATAGAAATAACTAACATTGGTCAAAATTATTTTAAAACAAAAATATATTAGAGATAAACAGGAATATTTTACAATGATAAGAGTCAATCCATCAAGAAGATATAGCAATATAAATATATGTATGTGCTAAAGAACCAAGCCCCAAAATGAAGCAAAAAAAAAAAAGCCAAAAACTGTCAGATTTGAAGGCAGAAAGAGACAAGTCAACAACAGTAGTTGGAGACCTCAATACCCTTCTTTCACTAATAGAGATACAAACTAAGCAGAAGATTCAACAGGAATATATAAGAATTGAACAACACTATAAACAAAGTGGACCTAATACACATTTACAAGATACCCTGCCACCAACAGAATACACATTTTTCTCTAGTGTACACAGGACATTCTTTAGAATATATCGTAATCTATGTTATCATCCAGCTTCAAACAAGCATCGATAAACTTAAAATGATTGAAATTATATAAAGTATGTTGTCATGTTGACAATGAAATTAAATTAGAAATCAATAATATTAAGAAATTTAAGAAATTCACAAATATGTGGAAGTTAAACAACATACTCCTAGATGACCAATGGGTCAAAGAAGAAACACCAAGTGAAATTAGAAAATGCTTTGTGATGGATGAAAATAAAAACACCACCCAAACTTATGAGATGCAGATAAAGGAGTGCTTAGAAGGAAACTTACAGCTGTAAATGTCTATATTTAAAGAGAAAACAAGACTTCAATTACAGCTGTCCCTCAGCATCTGTAGGACTCTCCATGGATACCCAAAGCAGCAGATGTTCAAATCCCGTATATGACATAGTATTTGCATATAACCTATGTACATCCTCCCACAACTTTAAATCATCTCTAGATTACTCATAATACTTAATGTGAATGTTATGTAAATAGTTGTTATGCTGCATTTTTATTTGTATTATTTGTTAGTTTTCATTTTTTGAAAAATTTTGATCTGTGGTTAAATTTGTGAATGTAGCACCTGTGGATACAAAGGACCAACTGTAATCTCACTTTCCAGTTGAAAATACTGAAAAATAAGAGCCAACTAAACCTAGTATAAGCAAAATAAAGAAAATTATGAGTGAAGCATGAAGAAGTTAGAGAAAATAAAAAAGAAAGAAAACCAATGAAACCAAAACCTTATTCTTTGAAAGATGCACAAAATCGACTTGCCAAGAAGCAAAGGGAGAACACTCAAATTACTAGAATAAGAAATTATCACCACTGACCTTTCGAAAATAAAAAGGATTATGAAGGAAGAAGACTATGAACAATTGTTTGTTGATAAATTAGATAATTTAGAGGAAATGGTAAAATTTCTAGAAATACATAAACTACCTAAACTGACACAGGAAGAAATAGATAATATAAGTACATCTATAACAATTGAAGAGATTGAGTTAGTTTTCAAAAATCAAGCAGAAAAGAAAAGCCCAGGCCCAGATAGCATCACTACTGAATTCTATCAAACATTTAAAGAATTAATATTAATACTTTACAAACTCTTTGAAAAAATAGACAAAGAGGGACTAATTCCCAGCTCATTTTATGAGGCCAGCATTGGCCTGACACCAAAACCAAAGACATCACCAAAAAGAAAAATACATGCCAATTACTTACTATGAATATGGACCAAAATCTTCATCAAAATGTTAGCACGCTTAATACAGAAATATATAAAAATAATTATAGGCCTTAAGCCAGTGGAATTTATCTCAGGAAAGCAAGATTGAGTTAACATCAAGAAATTAATTAATGGAATTATCACATCATGAAGAACAAAAACCACATTATAATCTCAATAGATGCAGCAAAAGCATACATCAAAATTCAACACCTTTACATGATAAAAAAAATACACAACAAACTAGGAATAAAAAGGACCTTTCTAAGTTCCTCAGTCTAATAAATGACATCTATAAAAAAAATGACAGACATTATATTTGATGGTGAAAGACTGAATCATTCCCTCTAAGATCAGGAACAAGATAAGAATATTCACTATCATTACTCTTACCCAACATTTTACTAGAGGTTCTCTCCAGGACTACTAGAGAAGAAAGACAAATAAATGAAATCCAGATTGAAAAGGAAGAAGGAAAACTATTTCTATTCACAAATGATATTTTCTTGCATATAGAAAATCCCAAGGAGTTCACTTAATCAGAACTAATAAATGAGCTCAGCAAGGTTGCAGGACACAAATATACAAAAATCAACTGCACTTTTATAAACTCTCAATAAACAATCCAAATATGGAATTAAGGAAAGCATTCCATTTATAATAACATCAACAAAGTGAAACAGCAATAATATTAACTAAACATGTGCAAAGTTTTACTGTAAATACTACAAGACACAGTTGAAAGTAAGTTTAAAAGATTGAAGTAAATGGAAACACATCTGATATTCATTGTGGTATTTTTTTCAAAATGTTAAATATAGAGTAATCATATGTATGAACCATAAATTTCACCCCAATGTATGTACCCAAGAGAATTGAAAGCATAGGTACATGCAAACTTGTACAGAAATTTTTATGGCATTATTTATAATAACCCCAAAGCAGCAAAAACCCAAGTGCACCCCATCATTGATGAATGGCTCAACAAAATATGGCATATCCATAAAACGGGTTATTATTAATACTTGGCAATAAAAAATAAAGTATTGATGCATGTTAAACATATATGAACATAGAAAACATCGTGCTAAGTAAAAGAAGCCAGACACAAAAGACCACATACTGTATGATTCATTTATTTATATGAAATGTTCAGAATAGGAGAATTTATGGAGACAGAAAGTAGATTAGCTGCGACAACTAGGGACTAACACTTTAGCACTTAGTTCCACAGACACTGAGATGGGTCAATAATTTAGAATGTGGCCTCTGATGTCAGAATGCCTGTGTTCAAATCCTGTCCCCACCCTTTATTAGAAGAGGACTTTGGGCAAGTCACTCAACTACTCTCAACCTCACAGAATAGTATTCAGTTATGTTACAAAGAAAGGAATTAGTGTCTAGGCATTATTTTTTTAAAATGGGGGCAAATTCAATTTCATAAAAATTATCCCCCAAATTGCAGAGCATACCTCATAGGACTGTGTAAGGATTAAGTGAACACTACACAGAAGCATCACGAAGATTCAATAAGTGGTAATGCAGTCGATTTTTGTATATTTGTTCCTGCAACCTTGCTGAGCTCATTTATTAGTTCTAATTAAGTGAACTCCTTGGGATTTTTCTATATGCAAGAAAATATCATTTGTGAATAGAAATAGTTTTCCTTCTTCCTTTTCAATCTGGATTTCATTCAACAAGTTGGTTGATGTTAAATAAATGAATAATAAATGATTTTTAAAAATCTAGCTGACAAAAAGGTTTGTGTCAATAAAATCTTAAGTGAATACACTTTCGCCCCCACATTTTGTGATTTGGTGGTTAAGTTTTTACTTCTTATGTAAAACGTTAAAAAAGATATGTTAGAGTTTCTAGATTTATAGACTAAAAGAATCTTTAGCTTTTGTTTTGTGTTTTCCTTTTCTAGTCTTGGAGTTGGTCTTCCCCCCTCATTTGCTATCCAAATAAAAAGAGGACTTAAAAACAGCTGAGAAAGCTCACTAGCATTTGAAAAGCTGAATATACACCTGAAAGTTAATTTCTTTCTAAAATAGCTTCTTTCTTTTTTCTCTTCCATCTGAGGAACAATTATTTTTTTGTGGGGGGGAGGGAAGCAGGGGAAGGCAATTCATAAAGACTACAGCTCAGTGATTCTGTCCTTAGAAGACCTTTAATTTGCGGGCAAGCCAAGGGGCCCCAGCCTTACAGAACACTCCTGAAGACTCTTGAAGCCTATTTTCCTGTGTTGTAAAGGTGAGTGATTTCCTAGCATATAAACTCATTCACACTAATAACATACTTTCTCACAAAATACAACAAAAGTCCTAAGCCGAATTCAAAATTTCAAATTCAAATTAGTCTTTGTTTTCAGGCATTTTCAGTAAAGAGATAGGAAGTGGTTACTTTTTTTTTAGAAAAACAAAATACATTGTAAATTCCCACTGATACTGCTAATTCAAATGCAAGATTATGAAGTTTTTGCCTAAACCTCTTGATTTTATATGTGTATCTACCTTGACCTCTGCTGAAAATCCCACCATTCACTGACACCAACAAAATTGCAAGTTTGCTTTTAAAGAAAATACACAGACCACAGTCCCCAAATAATAATATGGTTACCAAATATAGTTTCAGGTTTTATCACTGGGTTGAATGCTTATGGAGTCAAATAATGATTTTGAAATCACTTGGAAAAGTTTCTCTCTATGGGGATATGCCAACAACTCATTAAACAGTTAAAGCTCATTTGTATCATTTCTCTTTCAATTTTAAGGATTCTTAAAAAGTTTCATAATTATGTAAATATGTACTTTGTTCCAAAGTTAAATTTATAAAACAAGTATCAAAACCAAATATATTCAGAGTATTCAAGCTACAGTTCTCTCCCCACTCCCACGTAAACTTTTTTAAAAATTATAGTTTATGCTTCCATTTATATAAATCCTTCTTTCATAAATATTAGTATTCTATAAGGACTTTTCACCACCTGGAGATCACTATATAATGGTATATAAAGATATTCCCCATTACTTTTTATAGTTGTATGCTACTCTCTTATTTGGATGCACTATAATTTAATCAAACAGTCATCTATTGAGGGGCATTTTTATTGGTAACACTTTTTTTTTTGCATTTATAAATAACACTGCAATGAATAGTCTTGCAGGTATCTCTTTTTGTATCTTCATCAGTGTGTTTTTGAGATAGATTCCTAGCAGAAAGATTGCTGGTCCAAGTGGTAAATGAATATTTAATTTTTCTAGATATTACTAAGTTCCATTCCAACTTTTTGCATTTCTGCAAGCAATGTATGATAGTACCTCTTTACCCACTGTGCTGTCAAGAAAAATATTCTGTTAAACATTTGGATTTTTGCTAATCTGATGGGGGAAAGCTACGTTTCTCTTATTCAGAATGAGTGATGTTGAACAACTTCACAAATATATAAGTGACGCTTGCATTGCCTTTTCTGGGAATTGCATATTTATATTTCTAGTATTTTATTATATGATTTGGGGTACATTTCTTCTTCTGATCTATTAACTCTTAGTATAAGCAGCTAATAATTCTTCCAGTTTGTTATTTATCTATTTGATTTTCTTATAGTGTTTTTTTGTCAGCCCAAAGTTGTATATGTATGTGTGTGTGTGTGTGTGTGTGTGTGTATGTGTTTGCGTGTGTTCATAAGGGAACTAATTTTTCCCTGGAATTTAAGTAGAGTTAGGAAAGTTTTTCTTACCAGCCAGTTATAAGAAATTTGGCCATTCATTTTTTTTTCCCTAAGACATGTATGGCTTTACACTATACATTTAAATCTCTGATTCATTTGGAATTCATCCTTGTGTATAAGTTAAAAAAAAAAAATCCCTAAAATTTACCAAGAGCCAGTACAGGCTGCCTCTAGAACACCACTGCTGATAGATCATGCCATTGTCATTGACAGACTACTGTCTGGAGAGCCATGAGTTGTCTTCATGTGTTGTTTCATTTTGTATGTTCTTAGTTATGACTGTGTCTGTTTTATCAAGTAAGTAAAATTCCTGGTGCTTCAAATTTTCCATGTCAAAAACCTCTTTGGACATTGAGATAATATGTCATTATTCCTGGTGAACAGACATTACAGCTTTGGGGGCAGAATGTATCACTATCTGGAAAAAAACTTTGCTATTTCTCTAGTTGAGATTTTTTTTTTTTTAGCATAAAACAATTATTCAATCACATAATAGTGCTACTACTTATAAAAACAATACAGAAGAGGGAGATATTCATTTAGGGAGACAATTATGTATTAAATGGTCTAGTTTTTAGCAGATTGGCACCGACTATTGCTTATAACAATATATCATCCATTTTCTTCTCTCAGGTTTAGAAATTCACCATTCCCAAATGAACCCACCAAAAACAAAAACAAAAACAATCTATAATAAAGACTCACCACTACTGGAAGCATCATTCAGATTTAGCAGTCCTCCTCCTAGCCCTCTGTAACTATGGTAACTGTACGTCCCATTGCCGTTGATGTACAACACCTCCTGCGAGCCTGGAACAGCTGATGTTGAGTAAGTAGCCTGGGCCACCTCTGGCTTACATTGTCTGTCAGCTGGAGCAGACTCGTCCTGCAATGACAGACAGCATTCCATTATTTATCAACCCACTGTACTATTTCAACTGGAACAGGACTATCTTATTATCTACATCTATATCTGCATTGAATAAGAAAAGTACACACAGCGAACATTAAGTAAGCACACACGCACATCTTCAACATTTTGTCAAAAACTAAAATAAGGAAAACAAAATAACAATGTGGGCATATTGGAGATGGAACAATTGACAATTTTCAACTAAAAGTAAAATTACACGAAGAGAGTTATTCACACTACAAAAGTGGAAGCAACCTAAATGTACATTGATAGATAAATGGATAAAGAAAATACAATACATACATACAATGGATTATTCAGGCTCTAAAAAGAAAGAAACCCCATCATATACTATAACATGAATGAAACTTAAGAACATTATGCTAAATGAAATTTTAAAAAGTCACAAAAAAGCAGACGTTTTGTGATTCTACTTACCAAGGATTTAAAGTAGTCAAACTCATAGACACAAAGTAAAATGGTGGTGTGCAGGGGCTGGGGGAGGGGGAGGTAGGGAGTCTTTCTGTGGGCATAGAGTTTCAGTCGTGGTGGGGTTGTCAGGGCAGGGGGGTGATCCTGGGAATCTGTTGCTCAACAATGTGCATGTAGTTGACAATATTGGACTGTAAACTTGGAAATTGTTGGAAAGGTAAATTTTATGCTAATTTTTTTAAAAAACTAGCTAGGCTTAAAAACATTACATGAAGAGAAATTACAATGAAAAGCAAAAATATGTGTAATAAAATTTGCAGTTCTTAAAATTTTTTTTGCAACCTTCGTCTTATTTTATGATTATGGCAAAATTTATTGAGTGTGGACCAAGCTGACCTCATTATATGCATTATAACAGCCTGACAAGGATACAAATGGAACCCAGGCCTTTCTGGTTTTTGTTTGTTTTGCTCATTTTTAAGTTGTGCTAGTGTCCAAAAAATTTGCTTCGAATCTTCTAACCATGTCAGGTTATATGAAAATAAAAATTGTAATTTGCAGTAAGTTGTATATATTTTCAACAGCAAAGCAGACTGAATGAATTTCCCTTCAGCTATGAGTTTATAAAGTCTAAAATATATACCACATTTATGACTTTACTTGCTCACTACATTCTTCATCTTCTTTTTTTAACAAGAAAGAATTATAGACAGATTTCTAGTGAATTCTTAGGAGAGTTTTTTTGTGTCACAATCAGAAGCATTTTGGAGCTCTTAAATTTATATTATATAAATTAATATATATTATATTAGTGAAACAAGTAGCTTTCAGACAGATTTTTTGTGGCTCTAAATGCTAGAAAGGAAGAAACGTGAAGTTTGTTCGCTCTATGGACACAGTAGTATGGTTATATTGAGAAACAGTCTAACCTTTTACACTGAGAAAGCCTAGCCATGACTAACAGCATCACAGAGTTATGATTTGCTCTTGTTCCTTCAGTCTAGTCAACTCTGATCCATTCAACGCTGATCATTATACTCAGCTGTAGACCTCAGACACATGATCTATCTGCTTTCATCATTTTCTTTCTAATAAGATTATGAAATAAATATAACATTTCTCAAAGTACATTGAAGTAAAAATAAGAAAAGAAATTGAAAAGAAAACATGGTATAACATAAAAAGAAATGTTAAACTTTGATGTAAATTTATTTTCCCAGCATTGCCTTTTAAAAAACAAGTAAAAACTGATGTATCTGAGATATATATATAATATAAACATGAAATGACCTAAATTGGCACATTAACCAGAGTGTCTGGTTATAATGTAAACTGTTGTCATTTAAACCTTAGAAATCGTGGGAGAGTAAATTACCTCAGAATAACGCTTTTTCTGGGAGAAATTGCCTTAAAGAAGGGAGCTAGACAGAATCAAATTTTGGTGGTATTTCTGGTTCCACTATTTAGGTTGGGAAGTCAGCAAGTTCTAGATTTTTTTTTTTAAATTTTAAAAGTTATTCTTTGCTAGTAGAAATTATCCAAAGGAAGTGAGATTTTTAGATTATGTTTCTCTATAAAAGTGGTTATGGGGCTTTCACCAAATTTGCATCTAGTAATAGGGCTTTTTCCTAAAGATATATTTCTATGTAATATATAGGCAAATATATGTTTTCTTTTGTATTTATGATGAATTTGTGTTACAGTGACAGGGTGAGTGGAAAATGGTCAAACCAATGATTACTACACCTCATACACTGTTCATCAGTCTTTCATAAAGGCATAATAAAAATCTTCCATCTAGGAAAGCCAATGTCCCTGCCAGGGGACAGAAATTTATATTAGATATATACACATATATTCCTTTATACTAGAATAGACATGTAACATATTTATTTACTTTATAAATAAAGCTTGCCGAAAGAGTAATTATTTTTTCATGCATGCAGCTTCTATTTCCTATATGTAGTAGGTTTCAAGATGGTGTTCATGGAACTGTTAGGCTTCTGGGGGAAACGGCTCAGGTCTTCCTGAGATTATGGGTGAAGGTATACAGACATGCTTTCAGGCTGCATCCTTCCTCTTCAACCAGACTAGTAGCTCTGCTTTGCTCGATCTTACACTCATAAAATCATAACATCTAAAGCATTATGAAAACCACTGAGCTGCCAAGTATTCTTTATGTAAAGACTTGTAGCCATGGAAACTCGGAAAAAAGGCAAAATGTTCTGTACTTCAAAGCAATTCTGGGGTCCTTGGGAAGGGGTTGGCCTCAAATAGTCCCACCACTCCTGTAGTGGAAATAAGTTGGGCAACATGATAAAACTTGCATTTCTAGCTTTGGAAAAATGGCTATTCTGAAACATAACGCATCTATTTCTCTGCATTTGGAAAATGACCGTAAAATACATTTGCAGAAGTTTCTTATCAATGTGTAATGAGGTAGAAGGGGGAAAGCATCGTCACCACGATATTTTCTCTTTGATTCTTTGCATGGTCAAATTAATTTGTATTATGAGATGTGATATTTTAAAAATTTTCACCAGTCTTGTTATTAACTGTTATTCCAAACCATAGTAACTGCACTAAGCAGCCAGATAATTGATTCCATTAATAATCAAAACAGGCTTTGTAGAGGTTCATTTGTATTCAAACACAGATTTGCATTATTAATGTTTTTGGTACGCCACTACCGGTTGAAAAATACAACATATAAAGCTCCTCCAAAAATATGGTTTGTAATGTCTTTTGGGAAAAAGTTTTATGTTTAATTAATTCATGTTTTTATCTTGAATGATTATTGGTTTCAAAGGATAGGTATTAATAAAATAAATATCCCTGGAGTCTTATTTTATCCCTGTAAGCAACTTTTAATAATCATTAGTTCCCAAAGTTTTCACAGCTGACAGCTTGCCTACCGGGTTGCTATGAAGATTGTTTTCAAAGAGGATAATATATGTTATAAAGCTTCATATCTAGGCAATGAAATAAATTTTAAATTAACCAGAAAACAGGAAAAAATCCTGTCCTAGCTTTCATTAGACCCATTTCAAAATATTTTAATTGTATAAAAATAAAATTAGATCAATGACTGACCACAAGCAGTATACTAGATAATGCACAGAATTGTTTTGATTTAGATTTATTTGATTAAAAATATGTAACAGATGAACTGCTTAAGGTGACTTCTATTATTAGGCTCTGGATTTATCAATAAATATATCCTTGTATATAAATATGCATTTCATATATCAAAAAAGGGCTTATAGGAGGATGGGTGTTTACTTATAAATGAAGGGCGAGATTGGGAATGGTTTGGGAGAGGAGACATTGCCTGCCATTGACACATGGTTTGAGAGGACTGGCTTATACTCCTATGTCCTCTATCTTTAGAAACCGAACAGGGACAAATTTGAGTTTGCTAAACCTGATCTGGTACCTGGGCCACACTGACTGAATTCCTAACACACCACAGATGCCTAAGGAATCATTTACCTGAATACCTTTGATAGATATGTTGTTTAGAAATGAAATTTGATTGTTTTGGCTCAACTTCTTGACAATAGGTTTTAACAAAAATGGCATAAAAAATGTTACAACTTTACTACATCTCTTAAGAATTCCAGTTTTTAAGACTTTATATCCTCTACCATCTAATGAATATGCTTTGTATTTTCATTAACTTTTATCTTCTTGTAAAGATCAGAAAACTCCAGTAAAATTCACTGCTAGATTCAGTGATCCACATACCTTGCATCTGTTTACATTTTACCTTATATTTTTATAGCACTTTGAAGTTTGCAAGGCATTTTTATGTTAATACTGAATTACATTTTGAGAATATTATGCGATACTGTCAGGGAAGGGTATTAGTGATCTACCATTTTAAAGTAAAGGACTTTGAAATAACCCCCAAATAATCTTACTACTGCAAAATAGTAAACATGTGGATGATGCAGGCCTCAATTTGCCATATATATATATATGATTATTACTGGATTTCTCCTGTCCATACATGTTCTTTATAGTCAACATGACAAAACCTTTTTCTTTAGGTTACTGCTCTAAATTTCTCCTTTGCTCTATTGGTACAGATGGGGCAAGAGAGTGCAATGCATTTCATTTATAAACTACTGCAAAACATCTCTACTTTTTAAAGCCTCTCTTCTTCCATTTGCAAGTATTCCACAACTAAGTACACTGCTAAGAGTTTCCAGAGAAATTCATAAAAAATCTGAGAGAACTAGAGCTCCCACTTAAAATCTTTTCCTGCTAAGAAAAACTGTCTGCACTTAAAGTGAATGTAATTATTTGAGATGTTGAGAGGTGATTTTATTGAGGGCATCGACAAAACATACAGACGCCACAGAGCCACATATATAACAACACTCAAGAAGTAATTTCTTTCTTGCAGTTAGGAGCATTTCATAATACGTCCTGCACTTGCTGGCCATACAAATGATTAGGATGCCAACGCAGACCTTTGTTCTTTGCAAAGATGCTCTAAAACTCACTAAGACAGATAATGAGGAAAGCCACATTTTGACTCAATCCAAGTAACCTAAGAACAGGCTTTGAAATAACAGAGAAGCCAGATTAATTTTTTTTCTCACTTGAGAAACCGATATTACTGCACAATAACTATTACCAGAGTTTTATCAGTCTTCAGAGAATATGTTAAGATTTTAGCACATTCTTTTTGTAGCAATATTTACACACACACAATGATTTCATAAACAATAAAGATTTGTTTATGTGAAATATAATAAAGTAAAAGAAGTGAAGAGTAGAATGATGGCTATTAGAGGCTGGGGGAGGGGAGAAGGGGATGGGGAGTTGTTGATCAAAGGGTGCAAAGTTTCACACAGATGGGGGGAGCAGATTTTGGGATATACTGCACAGCAGGGTGACTATAGTCGTTAATAACATGTACTCAAAACAAGTAAAAGAATACATTTCAAATGTCTCACCATAAAAAACGATAAATGAGATGATGGATATGTTAGTTTGATTTAATCATTTCACATTGTATACATATATCAAAACATGTACCCTATAACTGTATACAATTATGGTATGTCAATCAAAAATAATATTAATTACTTTAAAATGAATAATTGTGGGGGAAAAAACAAAGGTTTGAGAAAGATCAGCTTAAAGAAAAATACAAAATAAATATATTAGTGATAATTCCCAACTCAATGTGTACGGATACATGTCTGGCAAGAAGTCAGCAAGTACAATGCAAAGTCATCTATTTCCTCTAAAATTCTCCTGACTGATATAAAGCTTGATTACTAAAAGTAAAAATAGAGTCCTGGTATTTTAAAACTGCAGCTTTAGATGTAACTTTGCCATTTAGTTACTGACCAGAAAAATTTGCATTTAAAAAATAAATGTCTTTTTCTATAAGATGCTAACATTCAATTTGGAGTTATGACCAAAATGAAATTTTTAAAAATATTTCTTTGAAGTTCAAAGATATGATTGCAGAGTTAAATCATTTGTCCATTGGTTTAATATGTGTATCATAGTAGTTTCACCTCAGAAAAATCTCAAATTTCAGCAAAGCAATAACAAATTGTCATCTTTAACATTAAGTCTTATTACATTTTAGGGATAAGAAATAATTTTTCCTAATCATGTATTATTTTTCTTTCCTGTTTTTTTTTTTTCAAATCTACGTTTAGAACAATTTGAATGAAACATCTTTGAAACTGGTCCCACGCTTTACAATTGGGCTCCATTGATTAAGAGAAGAAACATTCTTATTTTTTTCTTACCCCTCTTTAACATAACACTCCCTTTTGGCAAGAAGGTGCATTGCTCTACCTGGGGATTCCATGGAAGGTGTGGCTTCCATTATCACCAACATAACTGTCACTCCCCAATTTTTCTTTTTTTTAACAACCTACATACAAAGGCTTTTCAAATGGTTAATTGCAACCCATTAGTAAGTGGTGAAATCGATTTATCTAATTCTTACTGCAGTCTCGGTCTTTTGAGGCCCATGCCTGAATATCCTATTATTCAGTTATCTTAAATTTAGCAATTCAATATTAAACTTTTCTCTAGCCCTCGCAAAAATTTTAATTAAAAAACACCTGTTCTCTATCACTAATGTTTCATGTTCTAGTAGTTAACGCATCATACCGAGATTTCTTCCTTCTCATTCAATGCTTCCTTCAGTCAAACAATTCCCATGTCCTGTCAGTGCCATCTTGGAAACGAGGATCACTGTCACCTGTCCGGAGAGCACTCATTGCCAATGCTTAGCTTCAGAGCCCATCCTTTCTTCTCTGAGTTATCATGGTAACCTCCTGACCCAGTTTTCTCCTTCACATCTTATCCACATCTCCACAAGTTTATATTTTTGATTCACTATTGTGTCAATTTCTTTTTTTAAAATGTTTGAGACTTTTTTCCTAGAGAACAAAGCCCAAAACTCCTGGCATGCACAGCTCTTCAGAGTTGAGAACAATCTTGCCAGCCCCATTTTCTGTCACTTCTCCTCATGCACTTTATACTCTAGTCAGACTTTAAACCAAAAATAATCTTACCAATGTTAGGTACATAGCAAGGGATTCCCGGTCTCCTAGGGATGAAAGTGGGTGCTGCTGTGATTCACAGCCCCCCCAACCTCCTGCAATGGGCTTTCAGAGAGGCTCATGGGAGATCTCCATGTGCAGTAAGACTCAGGGCATGCACCTCCCAACTGTCCAATCAAAGTGGTTCCATGGCGACCTCTGAACCACAATGGAGGTCCCAATTGGGGCACTTAAAACAAGACACAGACCACAGCCAATTCCCTTTTGCACCCTTCTTTTGGCTTTCCTTTTGCTGCAACTATGGGTCTGGTCGTCATCTGTGGCATATATATCGTGTTCTGTAAACCTATACCTTGCTCTTGCCCTATAATCCTATCTTTCTCTTCTCAATAAACCTCCTTTTCCGTGGTTGCTTTACTTGGCCTATCTGGGTATTCTTTGGACATGAGCACGCCAAGAACTGACATTTCAGACTGAAACCTGACACCACTGTCATAATCTGGGCCATGTAAATTCTCTAATACATAGGTAGTTTTCATACTTAATATGTGTGTTCTATTCTCTGATGATTGTCATTCAATTTTTAATCTAATATCTAAAACTAATATATGTATCTGATGTTGAATAGCAAATTAAATTTCTTCTTTAAAGTTATTTATAACTTTTTAAATTTTTTGGTGTGAAATAGTGTTATGTAGATAAAGCAGGCTTAAATATGGCTTTCATCAAAAGTAAAGGAGAAAGATGATATTTTCCTTTTTCACACCCTCAGTAACCTAAGTTTCAGATTAACAGAAAATATTGTTCTTTCTAAATATCTAATTTATTCCCCAGACACCCTCACACAAAAAAGTAGGGTCTATTTATTGAAATTATTTTATCTCCTCTTCTATATATAATTATCGTTTTGAAAAAAAAATGCAAGAAAAGCAAATAGAGAATAAAAGATATCCTGGGAAAGAACAAAGACTTTTATTGTATATAAATTAGTTTTTTAGTTCTCAGGTTACTATAAATTAAAAAATCTTGAACCAAATATTCTACTGAATATATAAAAATAGCTAAAAATATTGCCAACATTATTGTATTCTAACAATTAGAAATTTCTCCCAAAGCGAGAATCTAAGGGTGATATTTTTGTTAGAGTCTATTAGCTATAAAATTATTACAGCTATAATCAAAATTCTGAACAAACATCTTTAGTGTTTAACTTTGAGAAGCACAATGGAGGTCTATTGGATTTTTTTTTTTTTTTTTTTAGAGCAGTTAACCATTAGCTACTGCATAAGAATGCTATTAACATGGTGATATCAGACGACCAAGGCTAACATCCGCATAATGGCTGTCACTCTAGAGTATGATGTTGGGCAGGGTGAAGAGGTACATTATTTTATCTGCAATTTAATCAAATCTGTGATCCATGTAGGGACTTTATAAAGGGATTTAATTTATTTCTGGTAGTTAATGATTCTTTTTTTGGAAATAAAGCTACATATTTATTTTCTTTTGTCTATAATATGTACATGTTATTGGCCAATGCTAAAATAAACTTGTAAGTGTTAATACTGTTTTAACTGTAACATTTTAGTTCAAATCAAATAAAAACAACACATGCCACTTGAAAAGATAAATTAAGAAAATCAACTGACTTTCTGGGGATATCAGCTTTCCCAGAGAATAAGAGTAGGCTACAATTTATGTTAAATCTATGGTTATAGTCACAAATGGCTACATGAGCATGAATCAACAAAACTTAGGCCAAGTCCTTTAAAATTGCCCTCTCAGATACTATTTATCACAGAAGTTAGTTACTTAAATCTTCTAAGCGTGGCCCTGAGAGTTCACACTGCAAGCTTGAAAAAATTGGCTCAACTGGAAAGCAGAAATTTGAAAAATACAATTAAAGTCTTACAAAAACCTAGCCATGGCAGAAAATTTTTGTCTTTTCACATTTCTTTTTGAGCAAGTAGAAAAACTTGACTAATGATGCAATTTGAACACTGATGTTGGTAATTATAGATGGTTTCAAAATTAGAAACAGGTGTGCCAACATGGTTGAATGAGCAGAATGAAGAACAATCCCTACCTGATATCACTTTATATAATGGATTCCTTCTACTTTTGATGAGCATTATGTTCAATCATATAGTAAACATAACTCCATCTGGATTGTATGTCTTGAAGGAGCCATAAAATTGAGATCTTAATGCTTACACATTGGAATAAAAGCTTACAAGTTATTATAATTTAATTTAAAGTGGGTGTAAAAATTACCCATTCATTTTGGTATTTGGAGTATATTAATATGAAATAGTCAAACTAAGGTAATTAGAAAAGCCATAAATATGGTGGTACCTGAAATCACTGAGTGATAATGCTTTTATATTAATGTGAAATTAAATTGTACAACGAACATGCATAGACAACATAAAATAATCTATAAATTAATAATCTAATGATGAATTTAAAACACGTTGCTTAAGCCTGAATATGTATAGGTGTTATATGTATAAATAAATAAAATGCTATGCTATTTGTTAATGTTTAATAGTACTATTTCTGTTACCTAAAATTTACTCACGTGAAGTGTTCTAATTTACTACATTGACTGTGGATTTAGGACACATAAGATAAATATCAATATTGGCATATTTTTCATACATAATTTAAACGTTTATTTCTATTTACAATAAAAAATTAATGTTATTCAAGAAGTTAGTTTTCATAGGTGTTCTCTAGTGCAGCTTCTCAAACATACACACATAAAAACTCATCAATCTTCTTTAAGAGTTTCAATTTGGACTGTAATAGTCTTATCTCCTTCAAGATACTGGATTATATTATCTACCCCATAGCAAATTTTGGTAGAAAGAATATAACTAAGCTTCTCTTTTCCTTCCATTTTTAATCTGTAGGAGTCTTTTACTTTCTCTGCATAATTTACCTGCAAGATCTCATCTGTTGTTTATGACTTCATCTATCACTTCTTTGCTGTCAGAATTCCAGGTTTCGGCACCAAAGACGTCAGGGTGGTAGTCTGCCCTCAGTTCTTGGTGTGCTCTTGGTTGAAGAATGAGCAAACACACCAAAGTGTCAAGTCCAGACTATTATCCCGGTTCTCTGACTCCTTTAATGGAAAAGTCACCAGCAAGTGCAATAAGAAGGAGTTGCCTCAGGCAGGGAGCAGTTTCACAAGAGCAGCTCTTATAGGATAAAATGGTTCCAGTCGCCACGAGTGGAGAGAGACAGACCAACTCACTTACTCCCTTCCTGACTTCTTGGATTGTTTCCTTTTATTAGCCCAGTCTGGAGGTGGGCTCTTGGTAGGCGTAGCATGTTATCGCAAATGAGCAACAGGTGTCCTCAAAATTCCATCTGCGTATATGAGCTCCCGCTAAGAAAGCCCACCTGGGGTGGGGGGCGGTGAACTGCAATACAGATTCAAGCTAATGCCATATTAATTACCCTTAGGTTACTCTAGGTCACTTTCTAAATCCCATCCCGCTGGGGAATTCCCAGATTGATAAAGCATTCCCTCCTTCCCCAGGTGTAGCAGTTGCTTGGGATAAGATTAAGGATGGGGCAACACCAAAATGGAGCGGCCGCTCTTATCCTTCCCAGGTGGAGCAATTGCTTGAAGCAGCACCAAAACCGGGAACTCTTGTCCCGAGAAGAGCCAGAGATCCTAACTTTCTACCTGACAAGACCTCTAAATCTAAATCCATAAATAAGACCTTTTCCCAGGTCCACATTTCCAACTATCTACTGGACATAACCACCTGCATATCCCACAGGTGCTTCCTAGTCAGTATGTCCAAAAGTGTGCACTTTCCCTTCTCACGCTCCCACTTCTCCAGCCACAGTTGGCTCCGTTTCCTGAATTCATGACCCTGATGATGCTTCACTTATCCAGTCTCCTGAGCTAGAGACCTGTGCCATATGCAATACCCCACTTTTCATTATCTCATATGTATAACCCAGAACAAAGTCTTATACAGTCTAATTTTGTTTATGAATAAAAGCTTTAAGTAATATTCTATTGAATGCCTTCTAATTACTAGGCTAGACACTCAGCTGGGTGCTGGGGAAACAGTAGTAGATAAAATAGACAGGATCCCTGCCTTTATGGGACTTACAGGGCTATCAGGAAAGGCTGGACAAGAGAAAGAAATAATATAAGATATAAAAATAATTTGAGATAACAAAAATCAACAATGAAATGATATTGAGTGATGTAAAAGAATGATTGGGGATTGGTGTTCAAGAGAGAATATCTTTCTGGGAAAAATACACAAGCCAATAAGCCACAGATGGAATGATAAAAAAAAAAAAGAGGCAGTCCTAGAAAGATATAGGGGAAGTGCATATGTGTGTGCCCACGCTGTACAGAAATACATTCTACACTTGGTATGAAACTTTCTTTCCATCCAGAGATCTCTCCCCCTCTCACTATGCTCTGTAGGGTTTGGTTTAATTGTGTCATGTTAGGTATTCACATGGCTTAGACTAGAACTCTCATCACAAGAAATTACACCAACATTTATTTTTGCTGGTACACAGAATATTCTTAATTTACCTCTCCAGGCGCGCTCCCTAACATTGTTTTCTGGGGAGTGTAATCACTGTGAATTTAATCAGATGGACCCACTTGCTCTCAGGCTGCGAGCGTTTCATCAGTGGGAAGCAATTGACAGGAACTGAGGTTGAGAGGTAAGAGTGTTTAGAGTATTTGTTCTCCAGCGTTCTTTCCTGCCTTGCCGTGGTTTGGCAGTTGCTGAGTTCCTCCACCAAAGAACTGGGACCCTGTCAGACAGCCTCTCTCCCAGGGCCCGGTTCCCTCTCACTGACCCTCCAGGTTTCCAGTGGAAATGGTTTCTTTCCCTTGCTCATCTCACCTGCATCACCATCTCATCTTGATTTCCTTAACCCTTCCCACACCCATGTAAATAGTCTGTTAAATACTCTTCGATTATTTATTTTGCATGTTCTCTCTCTCCTGCTGAGACCCAGAATAACAGTATTGTTCACTATTGTGCCAACTGGTGATTAATGATACACTTTCTTTTCCAAATTTTTGTTCCTTCAGTATTAAAACTCATTTTTTTGTTGCTGTTGTTTGCCTCGTATTATAAGCCAGTATATCTGATTTCTCCCAAATTTTCTCCACTTGATCTTAGCCAAAAGGCCAAGAAGTGATCCTCCCCAAATTCTCTAACACGAATATAAAACCACTTGGGATATTTTCCATATGGTCAAATCTATTAAGTCTTCCATCAGCTAATATTTCCCCTGGACACCTCTCTCCTGGAGACCTCCTGTTCCAATCTGGAAAGACTGTTCTCTAGGCCTACGACACAGCATCATTCCTTCCCCTCCCTTCTGTTTTTGATCTCTCTTCTTGGATCTGATTTGGCTGGATATGAAATTTTCTGTAGAATTTTGCAGGCTTTGCTCCCATAATTTTGAGTGTTGAGGATGGCTTTTACTGGCTGATGTTCTTTCACTTTCTCTTTATATGTGACCTTTTCTCCACCCTCCCTGGAGTATTTAAGATTTTCTCTTTCTCTCATGTGTTCTAGAACTTTCATGATAACATGATTGACACAGTCTTTTTTTGCATTTACTATTCTGGTAACTTTACAGGCTCTTTCATTCTGGTAATGCATGTTCTTCAGTTCTTAAAAATGCTCCCTCTCTCTCTTTGTTTGGGTAATTTCTTTCACTCAATTTTCTCTCTCTGACTTCCATTAGCCAGATATTGGCCCTCCTAAGTTGGCTGTCTACCTTAATTTTCTGTTTACCTATCTACTTTATTTGGAAAGCCTTTGTCTAAATGTTTTAAAATTTCTGAGTGATTTAACAAATGATCCTCTAATTATTTAAAAAATTTTGACTATCATATACAGGATATGTTTTTATATTCTAAGGGTTCTTTTTGTTTATTGTTCTTTTTCATGCATTTCTTCCTTATTTCAAGAATAAAATACCCATTTTTCATTATCTCTCTGAGGATATGAACTATGTTTTGCTTTAAAATTTCCTTCTGTTCTATGTCTTGCTTCTGATATTTTGAGTGCCAGAATCTATAAATTTGTTTTTCTTCTCTGGCTCTTCACTTTCTGAGATAACAATTCTAGTCTCTTCATCAAGGAATACATAACTCTATTGTTTCTATTCGTGGAGCTACATACTGAAAAAGGACCTGCAGTAGAGATATATAACCTTCAGTTTGAGGAATTTAACTTATTCTGCCCATTTTCAGTATATGGTTCCTGCTATAACATCTGGTATCCTGGGTTTGGACCCTATTTCCCCTCTTTCTGTACAGAATAAATCTCTCATTTCCCACTTGGGTAGTATAAGGAATTAGTATCCTGACAAATACAGAATTGTGGAGGGGACCTGGGTCTAACAACTTCTTAGGTACACTTTGAATCAATTTCCTATTTTCACATTCATGCAGCTCCACATTCTGTAATACTTGGTGCCTTCAGTGTTCAGACTTTATAGGGTTTACAGGGATTGAATGGCTTTTTATAAATACTTCCCTACAGGCAGTTGGAGGACAGATTTCCACTTTCCAAAAATGAGTTGGAATATCTCATCCTTCCCTGTGTCCTTCCTCATTCTCTATCTCCTTGTAGATCTAAACTTTTTATATTCACTTGTAATCATTTAAGTGGTGTTTTAGAAAGAAGCACCAGTAAATACAAGAATTTAATTTTTCATATTCAAAAATGTATACTTTTGAACTTTAATATATATATTAAATTACAGGTAGAAAAACTGTAACATAATGTAATATGGTTAGAATTAGGATAGCTACATTAAGTTTTTATTTGTACTTTTTAATTTCAGATTCTTGACATTGAAATAGTTTTAATATGTGAGATAATAAACACTACCCCAAAAATTGATAGAAAAAAGATGTCCTAAAATATATAAATAGAAAGATTGCATTTTTTTCTACCATAATGGCAATATACGTCACTAAAGTTTAAAAATTAAGCATTTTAAAACTGGTTAAAGTGTTAATAAACTACTCATACTAAAGTCGCCTCATTTTCTGTGTGATAAGACTATTAAAAAGATGGATCGCAGTGATTTTCTAGACACGGAACAAAGCATTGACAAAATAAAGAACTGTGTGCTGAAATGGAGCACCATTAGGATGGTTCACATCTAGTGGAATGAGCACATCCAAAGACTGATGAATGGAACCATAGAACTAGAAGGAAGGCCGTTGGAGGGCATGCCACGGGCCTAAGCCCTAAGCCCTATGCCCTATGCTACTCAATATTTAAATTAATGAGATACATTGGTATAATACTAAACAATTAGGTGATAACAAGAAACAGGGATGTGAAGAAAGAAGGGGAAGACTAAACAACATGCAAACTTGATAGTGACAGGATTTGAACAATTTCATTACAGGCTGATATTTTATAAGATGAATTTAATAGGGCTAAAAGTATGGCCTTACACTTACATCTAAAATATTGCTTATACACAAAACGTGGAGAATAAATGTTCCTAACTTAAGCACCCTGAAAAAAATGTATAGATATAATTAAATAAAACATCCATTAAAATATTTATTGAGCATATATAATAAATAAGCCACTGCAATTGTAGTAAATAATACAGACAGAATGCCTGCTACCAGGGAGCTAACATGTTAGCAGGAAAAACACATAACGCTTTTGCAATTAATTAATTATAATTGATTTAAGTCTAACAAAAGAGAACAACTAGTGTTATAAACTCATATAATGAGAGACCTAAAGTATAGAAGAATTAGACAAAATATATCTAATTCTACCCTTGGTCACATTAATAAAATTATGTAATACTGAGAAGAAGAGAAATGATTACTAAGTAATATTTATCAAGCATTTACTATATATCAGTAACTATGCTAATTGTCATATTTTTGTAATACACACATCTCTATGAATTAGATATGATTACACAGATTGAAAAAACAGAAGAGCAAAGAGCTGCTGAGTGACTTTTCCAGGGCCACACAACTATAAGCACAGGAACTGAAATTTAAACCTAGGGACTTTCACTCAGAGTTTGAAGATTCACCACTGTGTCATACAGAGCAAGTCAAAGCCTTCTTGGGTGCCACACTCTAAGAGAGACATCATAAACTGAACCTGCCCAGGTAAGAAAAACCACCTGGAAGATCTCAAAACTTTATAATGAAGTTAGAGAAATGGAAAGTGTTTAACAAGAGACGACAGAGAGTAATATTCGTTCATTCTACATATATTTATTTAGTGCCAACTGTGAGCCTGGTAACATTCTGGAGGAGTGAACAAACAACCAAAAATTTCTGTTCTCAGAATCTTGTCTTCCAGTGAGGAAGTAAACAAACTTTTATTTACTAAGTATATAATTAAAATATATACTTTATAAGATAGCAAATAACATTAAAGAGGGAAAATGCATGGAAGGAGGATAATGAAATGTTGGGGGGAAGGCTTTCGAATTTTAAATGGTGCGGCCAGGAAAGACCTCAATGAAACAGTGCTTTGTGAGTAAAGATCCAACGATGGAAGCGAAGGGACAAGCCATGTGGATGCAGGGGTGAGAGCATCCCCTGTGGAAGGAACTTCAAGTGCAAAGGCCCAAGACAGGACCATGGCTGCTGTGTCAAGAAACACAGTTAAATAGATAGAATGAATAATATTTGATAGCACAACAAAATGACTATAATCAACAATAAGTTACGGTACACTTTAAACTAAAAAAGTGGAATTGGAATGTTCCCAACACAAAGAAATGATAAATGCCTGAAGAGATGGATACCCCAGTTACTCCAATTTGATTAATTCACATTGTATGCCTGTATCAAAATATTGCATGTACCCTATAAAGATATACAACTATTATGTACCCATAATAATTAAAAATAATTAAAAGTTAAAAAAAATTAAAAAAATAAAAGTTAGCTCTTTTAAGCTCTACTTAAATGTTTATTTCTTAATAAAATCCTGATTTCATTTTAGTATATAGTTTCATTTTAACGCTAATGATGGCTCATCTTTTTTGTGTAAAATTCTACTGCATAATAATTAATAAACACAGATTAATCTCAACTAAGTATTTTTGTGAGGAGGAAAAAAAAAGAAACAGCAAGATGGCTGCATGGCAGGAGATTACAGGAGAGGAAGTGAGACAGGTGGCAGAGAGCCAGTCTATGCAGAGCCTTTTAGAGCCTAGTAAGGACTTTGGTTTTACTCTGGAAAGAATGGAAAGCCATTGGAAGGTGTCATTCAAGTAGTGACATAAACTGACATATTTTAGCAGGATCATCCTGACCACATATAAAGAATAGACTAAATGAGAAACAAAGGCAGGAGGAGGAGTAGGACTGGTCAGAAAGATATAGTAATAATTCAGATGAGAGATGACTGTGGATTGGAAAAAGAAAAGAGTGGGAGAAGTGCAAGTCGATTGAATTCTGGACATATTCTGAAGGTGGGGCCAAAGGATATTCTGACTGATGTGTGGTATGAGAGGAAAGGCAAGATTATTGTGACCCCCAAGGCTTCTGGCCTGGCCAACTGTAAGAACAGAGGTCATTAACTGGGTTGGGGTTGATATTGTGAGGTCTGTTTTGCACACATTAGGTTTACTACACTTAATATTCATCCCAGAGGACACCTTGAAGAAGCAGTTGGATGTGTGGATCTGGAGTTCAGGGATAAGTCTCAACTGGAGATATCAATTTGTGAGTTACCACATTATATATGGTATTTAAAGCTGTGAGACTACAGGAGAAAAGAGAAGAGATGCAAGGACTAGACAGGGACTGGAGCACGCTAAGTTTTAGTATTAGAGGAGGAGGAACAACTAGCATAGGAGACTGAGAAGCAGCTGCAAGGAAGTAGGAGGAGAACGAGTGTGTTGTCCTAGATGTCAATTGCCAGATAGATTCCCAAGGAGGACATGGTAATCAAGTATATCAAACGCTCCTGACAGTGCAAGTAAGAGGAGAAGTGAGAAAGAGACCATTGGATTTAGAAATGTGGAAGTCATCGGTGACTTTGAAGGGAATAACTTTAGAGGAGAGGTGATCACAGAGACCTGACTGGGTTCGAGATAAAATCAAAAGAGAGAATTGGGTGACAGTGATTGAAGGCAACATTGTTAAAGACTTTTACTATAAAAGGAAGAAGAAATGTGGGAACTGAGGGAAGAGTGAGAGAATTTTTTGGTTGTTTGTTTGTTTGTTTGTTTTGGTTGGGGTGGAGGAGGAATAGCATTTACGTATGCTGATGGGACCGATCCAGTGTAAAGGTGGAAGTGATAACAGAGGAGAGAGTAGGGAAAATTGCTGGAGTGAGTGAGGGCATATGATGTGGATATCAGGAGGGGGCTTGTCCTGCTAGAAGCACAAAGCTCATCCTTAATGATGGCAGAAAAGGTGAGATGCATGGCTTATAAGAACATATTTAAATATACAAAGGACTGCCTTGGGAGAGAGAAGATACACTTATTTTGTGTCACAACATAGGGCAGAAAGAATGTGGCAAAAGGGTGAACACTATAGGGCAATAGAGTCAGGCTTAATGAAATAAAGACATTTCAGTAAAGAATGTTTGGAACTAGCAGGGCTCTCCTTGAAAAGTGATAAGTTCTCTCTTCTGAGAACTGGGGAACAAAGTCAACTTTTCCCAAGTGCTTACTCCAAGATGTGCATTGGGTTAGATGTTCTGTGTACGTGATTTCACTTGGTTCTCACAGTTTTATGAAATGAAAAGTATTTCCAACTTGCAGAGGAGGAAATCGACTTGAGATTGAGTAACATTTTCCGACATTATCCAGAATCGAGTAGTACAGGAGTGGAGGACATGTCTAACTGACCCTCAAACTATGGTCTTTCCTTACACCACAAATGCTTACAACACAAGTGACTGCATTTAGAAAGTTAAGGATGCAGTACAGTAAGTTTACCTATTTTCAGGCAGAGTGTGAGAGTGATGGAGTAAAGACTTTCCAATTTCTTGAAATGCTATGCTCCTACTCTCTGATTGGTGAAAGTTAGTCTGAGTTCCCTGCCCCACTGCAAGCTCTGGAATGATACGCTATATTCATGAGTGCTATACAAGCTCTGTTTCACCATCTGCCACTTTCCATCCACACTCTTCCTCTTCCTAAAAGATAAAGCACTCCTTGAAGGAAAGTCTCGATTTTATTCATAGCTTCATCCCTTTTCCAGACATGGCCTGCACACAGTAAGCACTTAATATTTATTAAATTGCATTAAGAGTGACAAACAAGTTACTCTTCTTCAGCCTCCAGGGCTGCAATTCTAGCCTTGCTCCATCAGGTACTAGCTGCTCTCCAGGGAATTTTCTTTACCAAGCTTACTCTGTCAAAGTCAGCTAGGAATTATTTTATAGGTGGCCAGGATAGATTGAAGGAAAATGCTATCCAAATCAGCTCTTATTCTGTGTACCACAAGCATAAATTAATTTTCTTAGTCAATTAAGTATACAATAGGCAAAAAATAAAAACAGCTAGCCATATAGTTTTAACATTCAATTCTTACGTAAAACCATGTACTAAGAGAATTGAAGACATTTTCAAATTTAAAAATATCGTATTTTCATGTCTGTTTTCCTAGTAAAAAAACTTAGTATAATGGATGCTAAATATTAATGGATGGCTAGTACTAAATGTATCTATATTTAGGTTTTATCTTTAGATGTTTATAGACAAACATTCAAACTTGTTTTTCAATCTTTTAAAATCTGCTAATTGCCCTAAACTATAGCTTCAAGTACAAACATCCTTCAATTAATGAGAATAGAGTGCTTTTATTCTAACATAGCCTTTAAAATAAAATTAAGCAAAATAAAACATAATGGAACTACATAAGATATTTCTCCATGAATTCAGCATTATCTTTACTTTAAAACTCCCTTTGATGGGATTTGTTCTGTTTGTTTTAACCCAGGCATGATTCAAGAGGCTGGATTTGCTGATAAGAAGTTTTTTTCTTAATTTTAATACAAAGATCAGAAAAATGATTAATAATTTATAATTTCCAGGAGCCTATATTATGCAAATGAACTACAACTTTCTTTTCTCCTTCTTTCTGTTTTGTGAGCTCTTGCAAAGGGAATGGTGGGGTGCAGTTCTGTGTGTAGACCAGTGAACAGTGTGTAAGAACGCTCTGCTGCTGATCGGTCGCTTGTCCAGAGTTGCAGTAAAGTGCTGGCCCCAACCCTCCACTTTCATTTTGTCCTAGTGTATTTGGGGGGGCTAAGGGGCACAGTTCTATCTGCTCTGCAGAACCAATATAAACAGGGTTACATGAATCTCTGTAAAGCTCCCTGAGTGCTGTAGAGTAAAATGCTGTATAGGTATGGTATAGAAAATAACAAAAACCAATATGATCTCTTAAACTCTATAGAAGGCTAATTTCAAAATAAGGAACTTATTCTAAGATGTGAATACTTTGGAGGCTGCTTACTGAAGCTGTCCTTTCCTCACTGGGCTCCCTCACTCCTGCCTCAACTGCTTTATACACATTTTATGAACTGTGAGTTTTTAGTATGCTTAAATCCTGGGCATTATTCAAAATGATTTTATTATTATTTTGGTTGTTGTTTTATAAACATCTTATAATTCTAGCTTAGGGACTCTGGCCCCATTTTAAATTAAACATATCTTTACTATGACCAAACATGAATAATATGTTTACCTGTTTTGAGACCCAAAAGCTTATCTCCCCTTGGGACCTGTCAGGAATGACAGGCAGCTCTGTTCAAAATGAATACTGATAGACTCATGCCAAGAGGAGAAAAAAAAAATCTGCTCAGTTGTTTCCCTTTCATGTTCAGTATGAAGCAAGGCTGCTGGTTTCAAGCAACTCACAGGAATCACATAAAAAGTTGTCATTTTGGAAAGGAAGTAAACCTTAATTCGGAGATTGGTTGAGGATGAGGTTCATAATTCAGCATGAGTTTGCATTATATTCATATATTCTTACTGATATATATATATAAGTTCATATATTTATTAACATGTTATTCATATGTTCTTACTGATATATGCATTATTTCTAATACAGCAAGTATCATCTCAAGGGCAAAACCACACATTCTTCTATACTAAAATCTAGAAAAAAGAAGTGTGAAATTTAAATAGCATTCTTATTCCTATTCTTTTAACATCATTTTCTATTCTCTTATAGAAATATGTAGATGAGGCAGTGTTTGTACATTTGTAAAAGTTAGAATGGATAAAACATCTAAAGACTATCTTAATTTTCACACAAGTTGTTTTCTTCAAAGAATTAGCAAAGCTTTAATTTTTTTTTTTTTTTTTTGAGACAAAGTCTCACTCTTTTGCCCAGGCTAGAGTGCCGTGGCATCAGCCTAGCTCACAGAAACCTCAAATTCCTAGGCTCAAGCAATCCTGCTGCCTCAGCCTCCCGAGTAGCTGGGACTATAGGCACTCACCACCATGCCTGGCTAATTTTGTCTATATACTTTTAGTTGTCCAATTAATTTCTTTCTATTTTTAGTAGAGACGGGGTCTCGCTTTTGCTCAGGCTGGTTTCAAACTCTTGAGCTCAAACAATTTGCCCACCTCGGCCTCCCAGAATGCTAGGATTACAGGCATGAGCCACCATGCCTGGCTTGCTTTAATTTTTAATACAAAAATATTGGCACATATGTTTGGGTGATAGAAGACTTATCTAATACTAGGGTGAATCAAAAGTCCTGGTAAACTTTAACCTCCTCTAGGGACCAGACAAGAGTGAAGGAGTATGACTATAAGACAACAGGAAGTTGTGGGAATAGTGCTAAATTTAAGAGCACAAGCCCATTTAAAATCATTCAAATGCATTTTACAGCAATATTCAGACCAAATAAAACATTTCTGCATTGAATCTGTAGATCACTTTGGGTAGTATAGTTATTTTAAGAATGTTGATTCTGCCGACCCACGAGCAGGATATGGTTTTCCACCTGTTTACATCTGCATATGAAGGAGAAATAAAGACATTCTCAGATAAACAAAGTCTGTGGGAATTCACCAAGACAAGACCAGCTCTCCAAGAAGTACTCAAAACATTGTTTTAAATAATATTTGAAAATATATCTGCTATTTTTAAAAAAGCTACTTGTTTAATTTGCAAAGCCATTATGTTTTCCAAAGACTATCAGTTGATATGAAAAGCTGTTTCATGGTCCTGAATTGGCTCAGTGGAACTCCAACTACTTAGGAAGCTTGTGAAAAATGCAGATTTCTGAGAGTCCTTGTGACATATTGAGTTAAAGTCTCTAGGATTAGGCTGAATAATTTATATTTAAATAACCAAACAGAATTCTTCTGGGCATTTCTGCCAGAGCGCCTGTGCTGAGACCCACAGCTTATCCCCTGACAAGAACAGGGCAGGGATAAGTCCTGGAGAACATCAGAGAGCTGTCTAGGGGTGCCACGAGCTGGGTGTCAGGGAATGGCCCTTAGAATTTAGGGAAAAATGGAAAGAGGAGACTATTTACCTCATTAATAGTGACAGACCTCACAATACTCTACCAAATGCCTGAATGAGAGGTCGATGGCTTACATCCACTGGAAGGTGGCAAGGCCTCTTCTTTATTACCTGTCCTTATTGGGGCACAGAGTTTATTTTGATTTATTTCCGCATGTTTTTCTGTCTTATTCACCCCTTTTGCCTATCGACAGTTTACCCTCTAAATTAGTTTCCTTTTAATCACCTAGCTAGGGGCCTTCACCCAGACTGGCCTTACCAATAATAACACCCGTTGGTCTTAGCATCACAGTTTCTTTTAATCCTGACGGAGTGTGTCCCAGTTTTGCTGTGCCCAAGTGTGCGTGCAGCATTGTTTTCTCTTAAAGGGGCGTAGACCCATTAGGCAGGCATCAAGTTGGAATCATTCATCAGCTCGGCAGTAGGGGGCAGCCTTTCCTCACTTTTTGGACCCACATCTCTGTAATCTGAGCTTGGCCACTTGAGGGGGCCAGAAGAACGTGCAGAGGCTGGAGGGGTGAGTGGAGGAAGCAGGGTTACCCCTGCGCCTTTCTCAAGGTGTGCCTTGGGGGAGACATGCAAATAACATTATATACACGTGAAATTCTTGAAAGCTTTCCAGTATGTTAACAGACTCATTTCAACCTAAATTTTTTCTCACAATGTTCTCAGTTGAGGATCTGAAACCTGAAGAGGCTAAAATGAGTGGCCCAGTGGTGAAGAGGAAGAGCTGAAACCTCCACCCAAGACTCCCTACTTAGTTGTGGGGCTCTGGCAGGTGCCACCACACCCTGCCAGGGCCCCACCGCTCAGCGAAGCCCACCTCCTGGAGCCCACGGCCGGGCTCCCACCAGGAGCTGCTCTATGGCTAAGAGACCGGGGGCGGGTCAGTCTCCTTGTCTGTAAAATGAGAATAATATAATAATAATAATAATACCTACCTCATGGGGTCATTGTGAGAACTAAATGAGATAGCACCTGTGAAGGTTTATCATGGTGTCTGGCTAGGGATGGTGAAAATGTTAGTTACTGTTATGTTCACAGAAATACCAGCCCAGGGATATCTCCACCACATTGATTCTCACGTCTCAGCCTGCAAGAGAATGATCCGGAAGACTTGTTAAAATGCGGGTTGCTGGGCCTCAGCCCAGAATTTCTGACTTAGTAGGTGTGGGGGTAACATTTGCATTTCTCCTGAATTCTCAGGTGATTCTGGTATTGCTGATCCAGGGACCACACTTTGAGAACCATTCTTCTGGAAGGTTCTTTCTTTTCTCAGTCAGTTTCCTTCCACTCCTACTTCACATTTTGTCCTTTCCATCCCTAGGTGCTTATTATATTCCAGACTTCGTTTAATCACTGGAGATACCAGGGTGAGGAAGGCAAGATTTCTTCCCCGAGGAGCTCACAGTGGAGTGACATGATGGACAGAGCCATTGCTCCTACGTGGCAGGAGCAGGACAGTGATTGAAACAGGCGGGGACAGAGGAGGAGACCGAAAAGACTTTTCTGAAGAGGGTGAAGGGGAGGTTGGGAAGGGTGTCCAGTCCGAGGGAGCCCTAGTATCCAGGGACAGAGGTCTGCGGGTGTCGTGATTGCTGGGCGGCCCACCAGGACTCTGGACAATGGAGGGGAGCTGTGCAGGAGAGGGGCGGGGAGATCCCAGGCAGGACGTGCCGGCAGGGGCAGAGCAAGGAGAATCCTGCGTTTCCCTGGGAGCTTGGATTCCACTGTGAACGCCGCGGGAGGCTGGGAGGTTATGCAGCCACGCTGCGTGCAAGGCAGCCTTCAGGAGGAACCTCTCCGGAGGCGTAGGGGGACTGGGTGCTGGTGACGGTAAGCTAGAGAGATGTTGAAGATGAGAGCTGATGGACTCATCATCCCTCAGAGCACAGCCGTAGCAGGACGTGAGACAGGCTAGAGAGAGCAGGGCTTTGGAGTCAGATATAGAGGAGTCAAACCCCAGATCGGCCATCTGCTGGGTGTGGCACGTGGGTAAACTAACAAGCTGCTCCGAACCTGCTTTCTTATCTCCTCCACTGGAGTAATATCCCACCCCAGAGGGGAGAGAAACTGAATGTGAAAACGTCTGTAAGGCTCTAGGGATGGTGTATACTCATTGGTATTATTACGTGGGATGAACAAATGGCGGATTTCTCAGAAGCATGAGAGATGAAGACCCAGGGATTTCTCTTTCCCCTCCAGACACCTGAGCACATTGTTGGGAAGCAGGGCCAGAGGGGCCTTCTCGAAGCAGGCCATCTGCGGCGGGGGGAGCACAGCTGGGCTAGCAAGGACACACATGGAAGGGGCGTGGGAGAAGCCAGGCCTGGCAGCGCTGGGCTTCCCTGATCTGTTCATCCACGTAGGCAAATGCAGCAGTGAGATCTTGCAAACCAGAGCTGATGTGTGCACGAATTAGCACCTCGAAGACCCACAGAAGTATCAAGGTCAAGAAACCTCTTCAACACCAACTTTCTGAGATGTATTTTTCTCTAGAAAGCAGCCCCTTGTCCCCTGTTTGTTATTATATTTTGGATTCCATCTCTTTGTATGCTGCTAATCTAGTGTACCACAAACACGTTTTGGGAGTGAGAGATGAGCAGAGCCCCCTGAGGGGCACAGCCCTGTCTCATCTCAGAAAGAAGGTGTTTCCCAGGTGAGGGAGCTGGAGGGAACAGGCACAGACACTGGCAGTGAGTACAAAGTCACGTCTTTATTGGCACTGTGACCACGGAGGGACTGGTGGGCTTTAGCTGTTCGCAGCTATGGTCTCCTCAATCCAATCCACGTAGTTGCAGACCTTGGTGTAGACACCAGGTCTGCCTTTCAGAGCACAGCCATAGCCCCAGGAGACGATTCCCTGGAGTGCTCCATTGCAGACCACGGGGCCTCCAGAGTCACCCTGGGGAGGAGGAACGAGTTGCATGAAGAGGGAGATGAGGAGGAATATAGCTACGCTTACTCTGAACTGTAAAGACTCTGTTCCAGTCGGCTGTGTGGCTCGACACCCTTGTCTGTGTGGCGCATCTCTGTTCTTACTAAGGAGACACCATGAAGCCCAAACGAGCCTTCCTCCCTTCCTCAGGGTGGAAATGGGTCAAATCACCTGGCAGGAATCCTTGCCGCCCTCGAGGAAGCCAACACAGATCATGTTCTTGGTGATCTCCCCAGGGTAGGAGGACCGACAGTCGGAGTCACTCAGCACGGGTGCCTTCAGGCACTGCAGCAGGTCCGGGTAGTTGGCTTTGAGGAGCAGGAAGAAATCAGGAAGAAGAAATGTAAGTCAGGCCAGAATGGGGGACAACTACCTAGTGCTGAACCCTGAGGGCTGCCCCAGGAGAGGACCCCAGGAACGTAAGCCCCAGTTCCCAGCATGATCGCTGCTGAACCCCTCCCCAGATGTGATCACAGCAAGGTCTCTGTCCTCTCTTGATTCTAGGAGCCAACTCCTTGAGACCCTGCATCTCTCTGGCACCTGGTACGGAGCCTTGGGGTGCAGTGGACACTAGAAATGTATTTGCGGCCTGGAAGCAAATGGGTTCAAGTTCAGGGGCATGCTTGGTTCTAGAACATGTGAGGACAGAGGGAGGTGGGGGGCGAAAGGTTCCACTCACTGCCAGAGCTCAGGGTGTTGCCCCAGCCGGAGATGAGGCACTCGGTGCCCGTGGCAGCACAGGCGCTGGGCAGGGAGATGGTGGACACCCGGGAGTTGATGACGGCGGCCGAGGACAGCTTGATCAGCATGATGTCATTGTCCAGGGTCTGGGAATTGTAGTTGGGGTGGCGGATGATCTTGGCCGAGTTGATGAACTGTTCATTCCCCTCCAGGACTTCGATGTTGTACTCTCCCAGCCTCACTTGGATTTGGCTGTAGGGAGGGGGGCATGGTGAATCCTTCTCTCCACAGCCTGCTGCACCCACCCCGCTCTCCTCATGGTTCTCAAGCCTCCTGCTCATGGCCACCCCGGAGACCTGGGGTGGGGTGTGTGGCAGTATCGCGAGGAGCAGCGCGTCAATGCAGGTGTGAGACCTGGGACTTCTCTGCATCAGAGGCGGGTGGTGGGGTGGGGTGAGTGAAGGGATCCAGCTGGGAACTGCCCTCAACCTGCGTTCCCGCCTCCTTTCCCACACCTCCTCGGGCACCCAGCGCCGCGGGCACAGAAGGGCCACTTGAAGCTTCCCAGGAATTCTTCATCCTCCATGCCCCTGCTCGCTACACGCTGACTTCTACTCCCTTCCTTCTTGGGCTGGTGAGCACCACCATTCTGCATGATTGAATCCAGTGGGCCCCAAGTGTGGCCCCTGGACCTGCAGTACCAGTGTCACCTGAGAACTTGTCAGAAATGCAAATTCTCAGTCCCTCCCAGACCTCCTGCATCAGGATCTTGGGGATGGGACCCAGCGATTTGTTTTAACAAGCCCTGTGGGTGGCTCTGATGCACACTCAGGCTTGAGAACTCCTGGTGCAAGCAGTGGTTCTCAGCTCTGTCTACACCCCACAATTACCAGAGGTAGAGTGTTTAAAGACTCACCCATATTCACAGCCTCTTCCTGAAAATTCTAAGTTAATTGTCCTGGGATAAGACCCAAGCATGAGCTTTTTTTTTTTTCCTTGCTGTTTCTTATGTGATTTTTAATGTGCAGCCAGCCAGTAAGAGGTGCTTTCCCAGTGGCCCTTACCACCCTCGATAATCCCTCTCTGCTTTTATGACCCATGGCCCTTGCTATTACATGGGTTTATATGGGCGTGAGAGGCTTCCTGGAGGGCCCCTCTTCACCCTGGGCTCTGACAAGTTAGTGACTGCCATCGGCTTCTCTTCTCCATCACCGTCCCCTTATCTTCCCCGACCTCCGCAGCCCCTGCACTGAGAGGGGCCTGGGCTGCGGGCTTCGTGGCCAGGGGCCCAGCACTTACGACTTGTAGCAGTGAGCAGCAGACACCACCCACTGCTCACTGATGAGGGAGCCACCGCAGAAGTGGGAGCCGGAGTTCAGGGACACCTGGTAGGGGACAGAACCCTCCGCACAGGTGTAGCCGCCAACGATCTTGTCATCGTCATCAACAGGGAAAGCAACTTGAGTGGAGACAGGGAGAGAAAAGCCAAAATAGCAGGATGTTGGGGCTGGAACCCTCAGCCCTATGCCTGGCTCATACTAACTAGGGTTCCTCAGCAGGCACAGTGATGTCAGGAAAGGGCGGGGGCACTGCCTTTCCCAGGGGGCGTCACAGGAGGTGGCTGTCCCGGTTTCTGAATGGCTGTAAAGCACACTCTAGGGGCTTGGCCCTCTCCTGGGGGCATCAGGCTGAGGACAGAGGAATGCCCTCATGATGCTCTCTGTGGGATAGGAGTTGGCATGTGGTCATCTCACCCACTAGCTACTTTTCTCTGTGGGTCATCACTGGTCTGCTCCCCATGGCTGTTTGAGCCCCAGATTGTCAGGATGATTTGGCCTAGGTAGGAAAGCCTGGCTGTATCCAGCTTATCCACAGCTCAGTACAGTGAGGCCAGGGTGGCAGGCAGCCTCTAGACCCACTTAGGCAGGACACAAGTAGGCATTGTTACTGGCCAATACCACAGTGATTCTTAACCTTGGCCACACACCTGGAAATGTTAAAATCACATGGGAAGCTTAAAAATTCAATACGCAGCCTGCACCCCATACAAATGAAGTCAGAATGTTTAGGGGTAAGTCTCTGGCAGGAGTTTTTCAACCTTCCCAGGTGCATTTGAGATTAAGAGCAGTTGTGCAGCTCTAGTGGCACTATCTCAGAGCTGCCTGACACAGCCTTGAGCCTGTGGCTTCCTCTCACGGCGGCTCCACCTGGTGTCCCTCTCCACCATAGCCTCCCTGTGGATGACTGCTGGCGGGGGCGCGGAGGGGGTGGTGTAGAAGCAGGGAGGAGGTGAGAGGGTGGGAGTGGAACCGGGGAGGACCTGAGAGAGCTGAGGCTTAAAGAGACCCCAGGGCAGATGGGAAGGAGAGGTGGTGCTAGGCAGGGGGCTAAAGCATCAGAGCACAGGTGAAACGGGAGGCAGCAAGAATGGTGCGGTATGTGTCTGCCAGGGAGGGCGGGCGTGGCCTGAGGCCAGGCATGGGACTCACCAGCGGCCCCCACAAAGGCGAGGATCAGGAGTGCATTCATGGTGGTGGAAGCGATGGAGCAGGTGGTGAGCGCCGGTCTTTATACCTCTAGCAGAGGGTGCGGAGGTGCATGGGAAGTGGAGGGCCGCCGCTCCTCCCAGCACAAACACACCTGCAGCTTTCCCCTTCCCAGGCGATTGCATCAGTTTTGCTGTGTTTGCCCACTCTGTGGATTTGCGACTGGCAGGAGATAAGGAAACTCCCCTTCTGAGGGCAGAGAGGGAGCCCGGCTGATTCCTGGAAGGATGCTGGCGTGGGGAGACAGGGGAAGCCGAGTGGCACAGCTGGCTTTTCTTAGGCAGAGGAGATGGGGTTAGGAGGAGGGAGAATGGCCTGAGTTTCAGAAATCCTCTGGCATGGTGGAAATGTATTTAACTTACTTTAGGGAAGGCCTGGCACTGGCAGCAAGCTTGGCTTCTCAGTGTCCTGGAGCCTCTGGGAGAGGAAGGATGTCTGTCCGAGGCTCTTGTCTCTAAGCATGAAGACCCCTCTATCCAGTGCTAAACCACTGGACAGGAAGGTCAAATCCAAGGCTTTGGCATCCAGAATTCTAACACTAGCAGGTGATGAGAAGGAGACGCAGCATTCCTTAGGAATCTGAGCTTTCAGCTGGCTCCTTCCTACCAAGGCCTATGGATGAGGAGTGTTTCAAAGGAGGAGGGGTGAGGGTTAGGTTGGCGCTTACATTTGGAAGACGGGAGACCAATATCACATTCCTCCTCTTCCTTGATGTCAGAGCATTTGTCTCTCTCATGTGTGTCCTGTTATGGGTTCTCCTTAAGCAGCCTCAATCTGTGCTCAAGATGATGAAAACTGGCCCCACCTGCTAGGGGCTGACAGCCTGAACTAGAATTATGTGCCCCAGATCAGATATCAGAACAAATTTGGACAGTGGTAGGTCGGGGTTAGGATCAGAGAATCAGCAGTAGGTAGGTAGGTAGATAGATGAGCACATGGCGAAGGTGTCGAGTATTGGGTTTAATAACCAAGACATGGTGGGGATGGGTCTGGAATTTTCTATTTTAGATGCAGTGAGATTATGCTGGGCTCAGTACAGAGTGAATCTTTGCAGGAGGATCTCCATTTGGACCAGCCATGACACAGTCCCGTAATTCACTGAGGCACAACCTGGCTGGAAGAGTGTAGAGAGGGAGGTGCTGTCTGTGCTTGTGTCTAACGTGAGCCGGTTGGAAGAGCTTTCATATGAGGATGCTTCTCTGCAATGCTCAGCTCAGGCTTGGTGAGGGGCAGGAGTGGGCAGAGCTCACATTTGAATTCTCTGAAAGATAGGAAAGGAAGAATGTTCTGGAGATGATGAACACAGTGAGAAAGGACCATAAATCTGGTGGTGGAATTGGAGATGGCAGGAGGGCTGGAGGGAGGCGATGCATGGAAACTGGAGTGAACGGGGAAATGCCAAAGCCTGGTTCATGCGTCTGGGAGGGACACACAGGGCACCTCTGCTCCAGTTCCTGGCGTGGCTGCCACACCAGCTTCTCTGCAGCCAGAAGGGGCACCACTCAGAGCTCCCACCTCTCCACCCTACATTCCTCTAATTTCTGATGTGCTCACACTTAACTGGGAATACTGTTCTATTTGTATGGTACATGGCAGCTTTTCAAGAGCTTTTACGTAAGCAACAGTGGTCCATGGTTTTTCATTAATGCCAAATTTCACAGTTGAACTTTTCACAAACCTGCTAATTGTGGAGTGTGCAGAACAACATTATTCCCACAGAGGAGACTTGGGCTCAGAAAGATTCTGTCTTGCCCAAGAATGCAGATGTAAAAATGTCAGAGCTGCCCTCACGGCCACAGGAAGACATGGAGAGCACAGGGAAATGTGGGAGTTGCCGCAGGAAGCATCTAAAGGAAAGTTTATCTGAGGTCAAGCCAGAGGTCCCCAGAGGGCACACTCCATCTGGATTTCTCCTGGCACTTTTCTTTCTACAGAAATTGAAGATTGAATTAATCCTTCATCTGACACCTTATTTCACAGCCTTTCTCCGCCATGGCCCCAGACCCGTCCACACCGTGACTGACACACCTCTCTGCTCACAGGTTATTGGTGGAGTCCAAGGTAGCCAGGTTGTGAAGCACTGATATAGGGACTTTTCTTCTGATGTCACTAAACATTCTGTTTCATTTTGTCCCCTTGTTGTGGAGTCATCACAGATCTCCTGTCTTAGAGGATAAGCAGAAACTCTTGCTCTGGCATCTCTGGGTAAAAGTATACTGGACAGGTGCACCCAGGGAGCTGATCCTTGGCAGAAGATGGGAATTCATTTTGGAAATGTCTAAAAGGAAACTCCTAAGAACATTCTGTATCTAAAGCTTGAAGACTAGCTTCTTCTGATATTTTTCACTCCTGCTTAAAATAAACTATCACATCCACAACATAGTCTGAGGTCAGCCTTCTTCCAAGTAGCAGGCAGAGAAGACAGCTGTGGTAGAGACTGTCACCTCACACCCTAGGCTCGGGTGTGCAGGACAGGCTCAGATCCAGCTACCCAAACACGATTTGGATGTCTGTGCTGTTCCTGGGACTGTTCACCCTGAACTAGGATTCCTTTGTCTCCTGCTACATTTTCCTGGCTCATATATACTGCTGAGCATATCAGACCACTGTTCATCGATGACGGTAACAGCAACTAGTTTCTGTGTGCTGACTATACACCAAACATCATGTAAGTCTTTCATGGACACTTTTTTTTTTCATTTTGTCATCACAACCACCTGTGGAGTTGCCCATTTGACAGATGATCAAATGGGTAGGTTGTGCAAATGGGATTTAAGCACAGCAGGCCGACTCCAGTGCCTGCGTTCTCTGTCGTAGGGATTTCTACTTCCCTCCCTCTTCCTTGGGCCTTGGCACAGCCTCACTGGGGTGGCAGGTGACAGGTGGCAGATACTGTTTTTTCCTTTTTACAGAGGAGAAATCTAAAGCTCAGAGGTTAAGTGACATCTCCAGGGTTACTTGGCTAAGGCATGCAGAGGTGGCACAGAACCTGTCCTATTCAAACCAAGTTCATTCCGCTTCATGTTGCTATGCAGTGGAGTCTTCTAGACCTCTCAGTAGTCTGAAAAGCATATTTTTTGTCAGATTCCAAATCACTATTTTCTTTTTATTTTACACTTTCTTTAACACTTTCTTCTCCTAGTCCAGCTGGATTAGATTTATCTCCCTCAGCTCCTAGTCAGCTCCTCCGTGGGTCCCGGGTTCCTTCTCCATTCTGCAGACTGTTAGATTCCAAAGGTCTCCCTCAACTCTCCCAGCTCCTTTCCTTGTCTATTATTTTTTCTAAGCTACATATCTCTCCCACAGCCCAATTTCTCTTTATCCAATAAGAAATTGTTTGCTTGAATATCTCATCCCAGGAATCCCTGAATCTGGGTAGTGGAGGGAGTGCTCTGTGTTTGCTCTGGAGGAAAATTTGAATTGTGAGACATGTGTGGGGCATGACGTGAACAAGGCAATCAGCCATACCTTGAAGCCATGGAAGATGTGCAAGTTTTATGTCCAGAGGGAAGTTCTGTTTGCAGATTTATTTATCCTTCAGGCTTCTGTAGATAGGAGAATGGGGAAGTCTCTACCAATTGAGTCTAAATTTAAATTATCTAAAGACAGACTGATCTCTGTAATGTCACGGTAAGTCTCTCTGCTCACCTTGCGGCCACTCCTTGTCTCTCCCTCATTGGACCTATTAGAGCTGCTTAAGTCACTCCAGAGTCCATGCACATAGGCAGGGGACAGCCAGGACAGAGTCCTGGAGGAACACCCATGTGGGTTGTTGTTACTGTAACATCTATGACTTGTTCCATGATGCTCAGTTTAATAAATGATGTGTGGATCTGTTTTGCCCTTCATACTAGATCTAGACTGAGACTCACAAGCCAGGTCTGGTGACATGTCCAGCCCACTGGGCTCCCCACGCTCTCACTTGACTTATGGAAAGTCTAGACTGTGTCATCTTCTTGGAAGGCAGCCAATTGCTGAGCTGTTTTCTCTAGGTCAGCATGGCCAGGAGTAACTTCAAAGGGCTTCCAAGGCTCAGAACAGAGTATTCAGTCCCACAGGAATGGACATAATTCCAACATGGGGACTGTCCACCTCAGGGCCACTGCATTTGAGCGGATTCCAGGCTTTGCCTCTTTGGAATCTGCAGCATCTGTGCTGTTTCCCAGTCTTGGGGAAGGCAGCAGAGGGAGGCTGGCACACGTCATTGTGTGCCTTTCTACTCAAATACACATTTTATTCAATTGTCAAACTTGAAATGTTCGTTCCTTCTCATTGGAATAATCTAATCAATTTCTTTGCAGGCTTAGATAGCCTAAATTTAAACGCCTTTGAAGAGTTTTCATCCAGGGAAGTCCACTACTACTTGACACTTTTTTATCTTCTAAATCATATTTATTTACCCAATAAATATTTACTGAATTCTTGTGATATCCAGGAGTTCTTCTAGGCTATAAGGAAGTAGTAATGAAGAAGATAGAAAAGACCCTTGCTTTCAAGGTATTTATGTATACGTGTGTGCCCACGCACAAGAGGGGAGGTGTAGAGATGGGAGACAGAGAATAACTAATGTGTGTATACATACATATGCACACACACTTTATTTCAGACAATGATGACTGGGTATTATTAAAATAGGGTAAAGTGATAACATGGGGTGATTGCTGAGGTGCTATGCTAAACACAGTGGTCAGGAAGGGTCTCTTTGGGGAGATCGTATTTGAGTTAAGACCGGAATGAAAGGAACCCACCATGTGAAGGTAGAGTTAGGAGGACTTTCATTGTTCCCTTCTGAGTCCATAACAGAAATAAATCAACATGCATAACTAACTGCTTTTTTAAATGAAATAACCCTAGCATATGAGCATCTACTTTGCCATTAATTTTGATTGTAAACACTGGTGAGATGAAGGATGGTCATCATATATTGAAATATTCTTACAAAAGTTAATGTAATATATACTTTTTGAGATGAAATGGTATTTATGAAATATTAAAATCAATTCTAAGACATTATATATTGTATGACCTAAGTTTATTAAAAATGAGTATTTTTAATTTTTCTTATTTTAATAATTTGTATATTTTATAATGCCATACATTTTTATGTGATTAAAATAGCTCAAAGAAAGAAAAACAATTATCATAGTAACTTTTCAGATAGAGTAATACCTAACTTTGAGGAAGGAATTGCTACTGTAAGCTTTTTACAATGAGAAATAAATTGAGGTAGTAACTACATTAATTGCATGTTTTGTCTCCACCAGGCACAGTGTTATGTGCTTTACACAGATGATGTCATCTCATTATTATAACAAATTCTCATGTACAAAATCTCATTATTATCCTTATTTTCTTTATGAGAAATTAAGGCATAGAGAAATTGTGTAACTTGTTTAAGTATACACCTAGTGATAAAGCAGAAGAACCAAGCTCTAAACTCAGGTCTGTCTCTCGACAGAGTTCAAGTTCCTACCTGCAGTGCTTTACTGCTTTTAAGTAGAAATTTGGCTGGAATATAGGAAGGTGATCCATAATCCAACGTTCTAGTGTAGATGAATTTGTTGACTTCTTAGGGTTATGGGAGCATAGGCAGGAAGTTAAGGTAGCACTGGACCCATTAGCTACAATGGGTCCACATGACTCCTGTGGCCTAGATAATCAGTGTGTGGATGCTGAAGATGACCCACTGGACCTTGCGCAGGGCCAGGAACTAGATGAGAGTCACTCCTTTGTGAAGTCAGGATATGGGAAGAGCTACACACCTGATGAAAAGACAAACTAGAAAAATAATCCCAGAAGCAGTTAACAAGGAATGTTATTTATCTTGGCCTTGGCCTTGGGTGGAGGATTTAAAAAAAAAATTCCTGTGAATATTCATGATTACCAAGCAGTCAGCCCATTGGGGGTTGGGATAGACACTGTGAGAAGATGAGCGCTGAGAATTATAAAATAAAATGAGGTTAGGTCTATAGCACCATAATGGCGTGACAGAGGCAAACATAAATGTTTCCTGGAAAAACTACCTTTAGTCCAGGATTTAAAGAATTCCCAAAGATGAATTAACAATATCATATTACATGATGCACAGGGAAACGAACCACCCTGAGTGAGAGTCAGCAGTTTTCTTGTTAGAAAACTGTTTTCTTGATAGAAAACCAGATGCAAAGAGGCATCAAATATTGGCATTATCAGATAAAATTTTTAAATACATATTTAATAACTTTAAAGAAATAAAATAATTTAAAAATACACAAGGAGTAAGATGGTTTCAAAAATGGCCAGCCATATTTGTAAAAGACCCAAGTGGATTTGCTAGAAATGAAAATTAATATAATTTAAATAAAGTCAGTTGAAAGGTTAAATTAGAGGCTTATTGGAGCTAAGATGTGAATTAGAAAACTACACAGTAATTTTAAAGGAATTAACCAGAATGAAGCACAAAAAAGCAAAAAGAGGGAAAATATGAATGAATAGGTAGAGATTAGATGATAGTGTGAAAGCTGAACATAGGCTAGATCTATATTTCAGGTCATCTCTTGTTCTATAAAATGTGGACAACCAGATTTACAGATTGAATTTCCAAAATCCTGAAAGGATTTCCCTTCACCACACTTTTCAGAACTGTGCTTGTGCTAGACTGAAATGATCGTTTCAGTATAAAATGCAGAGCCACTCAGAAAACAGGCCCATATTTTTCAACTGAAAACGCAAAATCCCCATAAAACCTTGGGTATGGTAAGGGTGGAAAAGTAGGAGCGGGTACCACGGGACTTTGAGACTTGTTCTTAAAATTGAATTGTACCTTCTTCCAGCTGTGCATGAGTCTGGTCTTGGTTATACATTTCTCCTTTAATAACAGAATGCTTTGTGCATGTCCAGCTTTACAGCTTTGCAGATCGGATAACACCAAGTTCTGAATGCCATGATGAGATATTCAGTAAATTGCCGAAGCAGCTTCTCAAAGGAAGAACAGTTGTTAGCAGGTAGAAGAGAGTATGGCTTTTGCACCCAAACTCTACATCTGTCTGTGGGACAGGTCTCCAGGCAGCCTTAGACAAACCCAGTCCCCACCCTGCCCACGTTTTTCACTTATACTTCTCAAGAATAACTGTAGCATGTGCCAGAAATACAACATCCTGAGACCAAGAGGAACTGGCCAGGACAGGTTGCGCTCTGTTCCAGTTCCTCCTAGGAACAGGATGTCATGTTGCTACTGGAGTATGAAACCGAGAGTGGGCTGCTCTCTGGGGTACCTCACCTACGGTGCAAGTGGACAAGCACAGGTGAAATTCAATCCATCTTGAGCAGCTTTCCAGAGCCTTGGAGGACTGGCTCTCTTTGAATCCTAGGTCTCTGCTGTTCCTTGATGCCCGTCTGTAATAAACTCTCTTCATGTGACTTGTGTGTATGAGTGTTCTGTCTCACCAGAAACAGGCAAGTATTAAAATGCAGCCCAGGATACAGTGGGCTGAAGTTGTAGCCACAGCACAGTGAACTTGCCTTGTGCTGCCTTGTGATTCTCTTATTGGGGAATGCCAGGGGCCCCACAGAGCATCCGTATTTGCCATAGACTCTTCAAGGACAACTGAGTCTGCCTGGTCTGTGGACCAAGCAGCAGGAAGCTTTTATTACAGGCTTGTCCTGCTATAGATGGACCTTCTCCTGCACTGGACCCCACTTTGCAGATTGCACCATAAATGGAATAGAGTAGCACATTCAGATGCAGTATGTGCAACGCACAATTCAAAGTCCAAAGAGGACAAAGCATTGCACTTCGCTAAGCTTCGCATCTCCTTCTCCATGGTGGATGTATAAGGTGCAGCAGCTTATTTCTCACTTTACAGGAGATATTCCAACAGGCCCCAGACCTCTGGACTATTACAAAGCTCACCAATGTGGCAGACCCCTGGACTTTGGCAGATTTTACGTTGGTCTGGCATGGATGTGTCATATTGAGCCATCTAGAATACTTTATAATTCCTGGTTGCTAAGAACAATCAACATGTCATCAATGTAATGGATCAGGATGGTTTCAAGATGACTAAGGTCCTTCCAAGATACATTATGAAAGAAAACAGTCTAAGTACAGCCTTGAGATAAAGGCTATTGCTGATTCTGCCACTTGAAGGCAAACTGTCTTTACTATTTCTTAACACCCTTCTGGAAGAAATTTTCCCCTCAGCTTTCCAGGAGTCACTCTTCCTGTATGTGGATGGAACCCTCCAGCTAGTCCTACAGATTCTCTCCTTATCCCCAGTCTGCCCATTCACACCCTGCCCACTAACAAAACACACAAGCAGCTGTCTCTGCCCAAGAGCTGTGGTTTCCTCCCTCTGTCCCAACCTGGCAGGGTCCTCAGACTCTTCTGAGGTTGAGGAGGGAGGAGGGAACTGAGGTTCTTGTTCAGGTCTTTGATCTGTGCCCAGCACTGTGTCTCCAGAGCTGCAGAGATATAAACTGCTGTCTTCGGGGCTCACGTTGCTCACGGTCATGTTTGAGAATGTTAGGTTTGGGCGGCTGATGGGAAACTTGTCCTTGGTAAATCCACTCTCATATGTCGCCTCAGAGCCCTGATTTGCAGTTGCCATCAGCATCAAGTTCTGTCCTGGGAGCTGACGGTACCAGAACATCAAGGAGACTTGGCTATCGACATGACACTGAATGGTCACCGAGGTTCCACGTTGACAGATAACCCTGCTTGGCGTTTGAGAGACGAGAACAGCAAGCACAGAGCCTAGTTCCAGAGAGATAGAGACCCATGAGGACTGACAAGCGTGGGGTCAGACACGTGCCCAGGCAGGAACGTCTCTGCTTTCTTACACGAATATCACCTTGGCTCCCAAAGGACCCCAGAGCACTGCCTCCTCTTTGTTTTGCCAACTTCTATTCTGTCAGAATCCTCTAATCCAACATCTCCCACTCATCGGCTGCCTGGTGGCTTCGGACCCTCTGGAGAGAAAGTCTCCCCAGCTCTCCACTCAGCATTCACATTAACCCCAGACTCCCCACCAGACAAGACTCCTACCTTGTCCCAGGAGAAGGAGCAGGAGAGTCCTCATCTTTAGTGATAGCCTCTCCCCTGAGAAAAGGCACTAAGACATCAACCTCAAGTTCGTCTTTCCTCCCCACAGTGTACTTCCTTCCCTTCCTCATCTTCCCCACCTCTAGCAGGAGGCTGAATTTCTGCAGAATATGAAAAATTAGTCTTCCCCCTAGTGGAACTGTGCGGCACTTCCCTGAGGATGGGCTGCGCTCACAAGGCATCCACATGCACCTGCCCCCCGCCCAGCGTTACCCACCACTTACTCACCTGTCATGACTGAGCACCACGTGGGCTACTCTTGGGGTATACAAGCAAAACTGGGGTGCAGTACTGACTTCAAAGAACTAAAGGTAAAATTTTAGAATATAAGGACACAATGTCAACTGTCTACTGGGTCTTCATGGTTGTCCCAAGCTGAACTCATTGTTTGTCTCCCAACACACATGCATCTATAAGCCAGCTCTTATTCTTCAATTCCCCTCTCCCGAAAAATGTCATCTCCACCCTCCTTGCCATTTAGGCTCAGGAATTTAATAAGCCTCTCTTTTCACCTACCTCACTTATCAATTCACAAATCCAATGCATGATATATATGTATTATCTCTCACATCTCTTCCCTCATTTTTGTTATCATAGTCATAACTCTTTTATTTCTCTTGACTTAATCCCTGGGCATTTTTAATAAGGCTTCTTCTCTTCTAATTCAGCTCAATATTGCCTACGACACAGATCATCCCTCTGTAAAATTTGACCACAATGCCAAGATCCCTTTCTATTACCAACTTATTTCTTACATTATGTAGCTACCAAAACAGTTAACTTTTGCATAAAAGTGGAGCTAATTTTTTTTGATAACTTACTCTGTGCTTTGCATGTATTATTTCAGTCTATTTATGGGTTAGGCTATTTAGACTACTATTGTCACTCTATTTCTACAGATTAGGAAATTTTACAGATAGGACCTAGAGATCTTAAATGGACCTACCCAAGTTCACATAATCTAAGAGTAAATGACAGAGTCAGGACTCAAATCCATGCCTATGTGATCCTGAAGTCCATACGTTAACATTAATGCTATTAAGGGTTGCCTCACCTGCGTAGGAGCCTGTGCCTCAGTAGAGTAGAATCTGGTGGGTGACTGAGAACAATGCCCAACACCCTAAAGGAAATGAGGGACCTCTAGAAGACAGCTTTGCAAAGCTAACTTATCTTGTGTCTTTGATTCTGAGATTCCAGCTATTACCAGATGCACCATTAAATACGTAATTGTTACCTTTGGATGGTGGTTAATGCTACTACATTAAAGATGAACATTGATTATAGGACTTAGTCATATTTCAAAAAATAAAATCATGAAAAACAATTTATCTTATAACAGAGGAAATGTGGCACATCAGGGATAACAATACTTCAGTAACCCTTTCATGGAGGGGTGTGAACCCTCCATCTATGGGGTATGCCACAAGCAGTGGCTCAAGATAAACCCTGCTAAGTAGGATAACTGGTAAAAGGTACAGAATACTCCAATTTTCTCAATATGTAGGTAAATTTTAAAACCTTTTAGTCAAATATATCAAACTTTCTGCCAGAATAACCCCAAATCTTTTTTCATTTCATTCACCCTAAATTCTTCTGAAAATTACCAAATGATCCCTATTCTTCACAAAATTCCAAATTTTTACTTCTTCATCAGTGTTTTATTTGTTCAAAACAACAGTGAAGATATTTCCCCTCCCTTTTCATGCTTTTCAAACTTCAGTGGTCTCTTGTCATGTTATTCCTTTTCTTCATACTCTAGTAATTTTTACATTGTGTCTTGGACATTGTCAAATATATATCTGGACTTTGTTTTATCCCTTTAAGGGTGGTTGGATTTTTGTTTTAGTAGGCATTTAATTTGGCTGAATTTAAACTTCGATTCTGTTTCCTACTGTGGGCAACAGCTGCGATCTCTGTTCCGTTCTTTCAGCCTTAGCATGACTGATTGCAGTGTTCTCACATGCACAGTTCAGGTATTCGCCAGAGTTTTGGACAAAGTTTATATGCAAAACCTTGGATTGCCCTTTTGTGGACTTTCTGTTTCTCAGATGTCTATCCTCACTCTGTAGCTAATTCTTCTGAATTTCTGTTTGATTGAGACCTACTTTCCAGCAAAAGGCAATAAAAACAGAAAACTTACCTCTTCCATCCACATGTTGACTTTCCTTTAGCTTCTGCCTGCTTTTGGTTGCTTTGCTGTGCCTTTAAGGTAGACTTTAAACATTTTTGTCCAGAGTTTATATTTGTTATTTGTGAGAGGATGGGTCTTACAGAAGTTACCATGCCATCACCAGAATTGCCTCATTTTTTTTAATGGTTGTAGATTTTTGTGTTTTGGTTCCTGCTTATATTTGAAGCTTCTAAATGTCCTAGATTCCTTTTAATGAGGCCACCTTCTTCAGGATGGATCTGGGGTTTGATAGACCATGTGAACCAATGCTAGAATGGATAAGTTACTCAAGTATATTATTTAGTGGATCTACAGTCTGTATTTTGGCACTATTTGAAAATGCAACCCTGGAGTCCCCCGTTTCAGTCTGGACTGTTTGCTAATTAGTTCTACTGCCGAGATATTATCCTGGGACTTTTCTTTGTTGTTATTGTGAATTAGAGTCCCTATTTCCTGGATCCCATGATTTCTTCTCTTTTTGCTTTGCTCTCTCAGTTTGCTGGGGCACATTACCCAATAATTTCCTAAGGAAGGGTACGATGAAAGTAAAGATTTATTTTTTCTATTCTCCGAGGACAGAAGCAAGTATTTATATGATTATTATTTGGAATTTTTCTTTCTTTCCTTTATTATGTCTGCTTGCCTTAATTTCCTTGTGTTTTGGTGCCTATATATATCTGAAGCTTCTGAATGCTTTAGATTATTTTGTTCCCACTATTTCTTTTATTTCTTTTTCTTATTTATTTTTCTTTCTTAACTATTAGGAACTTTGCTTATATTCTGGTGTTTGTTTATTTGTTTTGTTTGTCTGTTTATTTATTTATTTTGAGAGGGAGTCTTGCTCTATTGCCCAGGCTGGAGTGCAGCGGTGATGTCATAGCTCACTGCAGCCCCAAACTCCTGGGCTCAAGT
>CAUYSK010113218.1:0-24023 GCA_963575035.1 Avahi laniger | reverse complement strand
ATCCCATCTCTACTAAAAATAGAAAGAAATTAATCCGATAACTAAAACTATATAGAAAAAATTAGCTGGGCATGGTGGCGTATGCTTGTAGTCCCAGCTACTCAGGAGGCTGAGGCAGAAGGATTGCTTCAGCCCAGGAATTTGAGGTTGCTGTGAGCTAGGCTGATGCCACGGCACTCTAGCCCAGGCAAAAGAGTCTCTGTCAAAAAAAAAAAAAAAAAAAAAACTCCCACATATTCAGAATATAATGATTGATACTTTAGAATTTTTGAGACTTCCTTTATGGCCTAACATGTCTTCAATTTTTACAAACTTTTCGTGTGTTCTAGAAATTATGTGTATCCTCTGTGGGAACTATAGTTCCATACTTATTTAATCAAGCTTACATAACAGTTCTAGAAGCAATTTTTATGACATAACTAATTTCATTTATTGAGCACAATTCTGGTTTATTCAGCATTCAACTTAGTTCATAATTAAGTATCTTTCAGTTAGATAACTTTTTAAAAGCCCTAAAGCAGGGCTTGATGCTAAAGGGTAACTTGTCCAAACTCCACAGCAAGTGTAATAGTTGAAATTTGAACTTTGATCTTTTTTAGTTTGTTTACAACACATGGCTTCTAGGTTAAAAATCTCAGCTATTCTTTATTCCACCTTTTCCTTCATCCTCCAATATATATTGAGACATGGGGCCTTTTAATTCTACACCACAAAACTCTGATTCATCTCCTTTACCATTTCCACTAAAATCTGTAGTCAAAAAATATAAATGCCAGTGATAAAATGCCACTAATATACTGTGCCCTTTTGCCCATGTTACCATACTTCATTTCATTATCAGGACCAATTAGAACAGGCATAGTATTACAAGTTACCACACTAGTTCTCAAAGTTTACGTAACATTTAAACTCCCACACAGTAAGTGGCAGATCCGGTTTTCTGAATGCTAGGATTCTTTCTATAACCTTGTGTTTATAAAAATATTTTTAGAATAAAGTTCTAAAACTTTATTATAAAACAGACTAAAGCCAGATTCATGATGGGGAACGGTACTCTCAGGATCATTTCACACAGTTCCATACCCTCGCTTAAAAAAAACAAAAATGACGCCCAAAGTGGTGTTGTGACTTGCTAAGTGGAAGAGCTAGGATTTGAATTCGGATTCTCTATCTGATGCCATTAACATGGCATCCGGGGATACCACCAATCAAACGGAATTGCACCAGCTTCTCAGAAAAAGATCTAATGGCTGCAGCACAAAAGGTCAGAGAAGGCATCTACTTCCCACAGAGCTTCCAAACACACTTGCCATAATGAATCCTCGAGGCACATAATTCCATCGTTTTACAAAGATATCTTCCGATAATAGAATGGTGAACGTTATTGCGCTTCCACTACTGCCCTCCAGTTGGAAAGACCCTAGCAGAATCAAATACAGGGGGACAGGCAATAGCAGCTCCTGCCTGCAGGGTGCGTTATTGCAGGAAAAGCAGTCAGGATAGAGTAAATCTAGGAACCCATCCGGAACCAAAGAAGGGAAAACACAACACACAAATTTGTTTCTGTTGGAGGCGTGGGCCGGCGTCGATACCTGTACTGGGCAACGGTCAGCGCGGCCCCGGGTTCGGCTCCAAAGCCAGGCAAGTGCTGGTTTAGGTAACCCTCCAGGGACTTGCAGTCGAACTTGTGCTGGGGTAGCACTTCGGCTGCATCAGCCTCCCCAGCAGCACCTCGCTCCATGACCGCCGCCGCGAGCCACAGAAACGCAGAATCCACAGGTCCGGAAAGACAAAGTCCTTCAGGGTTGCAGCAGCTCCACCCTGCAACGGGGCGAGGACTGGCTCCAGCCAATCACGCACGCTCTAAGCGCGTTGCTGAGCAACACCTGCCAGCTGAATCTCGTGACCTAAGATGTAGTCGTGAAGAGCCAGAAGAGCCCAATGTGTGTTCTGATTTAAATTCTTCGGTCAGCTTCAGAATTGAACACCTCAGTTTTAAAGAAAGCAAAGCCACAGTCATCGTTACAAGAGCCAAATTTAATGCACCGGCAGGCGGAAGACCTCTAGGGTCCGTTTCAGAAAACGGCCCGTCAGGACCTCGAGCCCAGGAATAAAAGATCCTGTTTCTCCTGGCCGCCCGGTTAGAAAGGCAACATTGCAGGACGCCTGCTCTGGACACTTAATGACCCCAGTCCTGCCGCGGCCTGATCTAGCCGATCCAGCGAAAAGGGAAGCAAAAAGAGACGGGCTTTTGGTGAGGGGGAGCGATGTCGACGACGCACCGGAAACGGTACTGTGGAAAGCTCTTGGGAGTGGCGGAGACGTGTCTGTTTGCGAGGCGCTGGGAGCACGTCCCCAGGGCTCTGGGCTAGGAAGTCGGCGGCTAGGTGCCTTCTCACTTACCTCTCCCGGGCCCAGCCGAACAGCGTGGGGCGGCGGCGGCGGCGGAGGCCGGGGCTGGGAGCGTTGGCGGCCGGAGTCCCAGCCATGGCCGAGTCTGTGGAGCGGCTGCAGCAGCGGGTACAGGAGCTGGAGCGGGAACTTGCCCAGGAGAGAAGTCGGCGGGTCCTTGGGGGAGGCGACGGAGTGGGCGGCCGGGCCCGCATCGAGAAGATGAGCCCAGAGGTGGTGGATTCCAATCCCTACAGGTGACCTGTGTCGTGGATCAGAGGCATTGCGGGGGACGAACGATGTCACGGTCTCCATGTGGTCAGGAGTGAGGCGCTCCCCAAGTCCGGCTCACACCGACTCCCGCTACCCTTTTCTTGGTTTTGGGGGGCGGGGTTGGGTCCCGTGTCCATATGGTCAAGGGACGCCTTTTTTGTTGTTGTTGATCAATTTTTATTTATTTTTTATTTTTTTATTTAAGCATATTACGAGGGTACAAATGTTTAGGTTACATACGTTGTCTTTGCCCTGCCGGAGTCAGAACTTCAAGCGTGTCCATCCCCCAGAAGGGCCACGTCGTATTACTGGTCAGAAGATGTTCTTTCTCTTCTTAAAAACCCCAAGTCACTGTAGTCCCAGCTACTTGGGAGGCTGAGGCAGAAGGATCACTTGAGCCCAGGAGTCTGAGGTTGCTGTGAGCTAGGCTGACGCCACGGCACTCATTCTAGCCAGGGCAACAAAGTGAGACTCTGTCTCAAAAAAAAAAAAAAAAAAAAAACCCCAAGTCAGTCAGCCATATGGTGCGGCTCCTGTGCCTAAGTACCCAGTTTTCTAACGCCTTTCCCTTTATTAGTCTACCTCGCTCTGCATATAGGACTGATTAGTAAGAACTTTAAAAAGATGACATCAAATGTAAAACTGGCTAACCGTAAACTTTGAGTTTCATAATGGTTTCTCAGAGTATCTTAAATGAGGTGGGGCGGGGAAGATCGGAGTTAGCCCTAATTTTGAGATATTAGGGGTGCTCCTTAACATCTCAAATCGTTCGACTTTACCAGGCCTGCCCGCCCCTCTCCTTTCTTCTTTCCTAAGAAGGCTTGTTAATTCAGGAGGCGGAATATAGTTCAGTGGTTAAGGGTAAGGACTCTACAGCTGGACTGATTGGATTCAAATCCCAGCTCTCTAAGTAGCTGAGTAAACTTAGGCAAGTTCTGAACCTCTTTGCTTCAGTTTCTCACCTGTTAAATGGGCATAATAGTAATATCTATCTCTGTCATAGTTGTGAAGATTGAAAAAGTCAGTATATGTAAAGCTCTTGGAGTAGTGCTTGTACATGGTAAGGCTTGCATAAGACTTTATTGCTTAGTGTATTTAGTAGCAAGTAGTTAGTTGAAGTTTTACTATGTACTAAGCACTTCTCTTCTCACCACAACCCCATGAGATTGCTACTGTTATTTTACCGCCATTTTATAGGTGAGAAGATTAAGGCTTAGAGAGCCACTTCAGGTCATAGAAATGGTAGTAAATAATAAGACCTGGACTTACCAGATTTGTCTTAATCCAAAATTCACACGGAACTGTCTCCCCAGTAAAAATAAATAAGCCATTAGGTAGTGTCATTAAAAACTGGATGGTGTTAAAGTAGATGAAATAGGGAAGATGTTATTGTTTCTCTTTCCCTTCAAAGACCATGAGAGTTTTGATTTCAAAACTGAGTTTTAGTTGTTTGTGACATACAAAACCTCAGTGGAAGTTTTAGGGTGCTTTGTTTTAACTGTATTGCCAAATATGAAGGGTTAATGATCCAAAATTTTTAGATTGAATAAGCATGAACTGATATTTTCAATGAGTAGAAACTATTTCATTTGATATCTTTAAACATTTTTAAGTTTTACAAATGAAGACTTTGAAATTTTCCCTTCAAGAATGAAAAGCAAAGAAATATGGGTCACATATTTAAAGTCATCTTTCAGAAATTATTTTAATGTGCGATGATCCCTTGACATTATAATAATCACAAAACTTTCAGAACTCAAATGTAAACATTTAGTATTTTCTAACTAATTTACAACATTTGCTCTTATTAAAATTGCTATATAGGAGATGGCAGTTGACACCTAAACCTGTTCATTGGTATATGGAAATTTAATAAAGGTCAACCTTAATTTTTTGAATTGTTTATTCAGCACCTTTATATCTCTATCCCTCCTTGATGATATTATTTACCTTGTATTGAGTATTTCATATACGTAATCATCGTGGATACAAAGTAGACATGGTCTTTTCCCTCCAGAGCTTGCCAGATGAGAGTGAGATAGAAAGGTAAACATGCAATTGCAATACAGGTGGTAAGAATTATGATAGAGAAAGTACAGCGTTGTTGAAAGATACAGGAAAGCAGTTTGTATGTGTTCAACACCATTTTAATTGCATTAAGTGATACAAAGGAAATATAAAACTTCCGACCCTCAAAGTCCTTTTTGCTTTAGTTTGGGAGACTAAAGGATGTGAAATAATGATCCCACAACACAAGTAATTGTGAAATTATGTGGTATAGAATATAATTATAAAAATGTGGAGGGGCAAACAGAAGTTTTGAGATTAGCAAACCTGGTTTCAAAGCCTGGCTCAGAATCCCAGCTCTGAGTACTGTTTGCCAGTTAGCTGATCTTGGGCAGTTGATTAACCTGAATCTTTTGCCTCATCTGTAAAAGGGGGTTGCTATACATTCTTCTTAAGTTTGTTTATAAAGATTGAAGGGAACATCAAGGTAAAGATGGCAGATTGATCATAGGAATTTGCTGTCGCTTTCTACCCAACCCCACTAAACTCACAGTAAAGGAATTTTTAAAAAGAAAACTCCCATTGAAAAAATAAAGGGTTCCTGTTAATAATTGGTGGGGGGAGGGTTAGGTCCCTGTGCTTGAAGATTTTGGTAACACAATTTGGAAACTAGAAAATGGATAAATGAAAGATAACTGATTTTAACAGATTCAAAGAAGTTGAATGTTAGACTTACAACCCAGTTTGTAGCACAGAATCCCTCAAAAGGCTCAGGAATAGGCACAGGTACTTACAGAAGGACTTACGGTACGGCTAAAAAACTTTTAGTTGAAGGTCTGTTGAAGAAATAGAGCTTCATGTCTGCTACCCCAGTGTGGGTAGTTGGGCAAATGTTCATTCTCTACCAGGAGAAGAGACTAGAGATTTATTCATTGGAGAGAGTGAAATAAAGGATTTCTATTAATAATTGGGTTAGGTCTTTGTATTTGAAGCAAGGAGTACTAAATGTTTATATGCTGAATGCTAGCACTCGCAGCCTTGCTCCTCCACTGAACTTCCAACAGCTGTCAGCCAGGTTGGAACTTCAATTCAGTTTGGAGTTTGGAAGATTCTTCTCTAAGGAATCTGACAGAACCAAGAAGAAAGACTGAAAGACACTGACATTGTGGGTTTCTCAACTAAATACCCTGGCCAGATCACCCTACAGTGAAGCCCAAAGTCAAACAAGTATTGCCTATACTTACCTTTATTAGTATTCCGCTCTTAAATATGAACAAAACAAAGGATGAGAGAAGCTCCTAACATGAAAGAAATAAAAATAGCAACTTGGATAGACTATGTAAGAGAAACACATGCCCCCAAATTATCATTATTATCTTCAGATAAGATATTGTACAAATGGTATAGGAACAAGGCACAATAAAAAGTACCATTCAGATGATTAAAAAGAATTCTTGCAAATGGAGATGGTAATGATATGAAAATCTGAGTAGGAGGATTGGAAAATGAAAGAAATCAGAAGATAGAGCAGAAAACTAAAACGATGGAAAATTAGAGAAAGAAAATAAGAGTAAAGGACAAGTCCAGGTGGTCCAACTTCCTTCCAAATTATAGAAAATATAATAGACTGTCCAGAAAGAGTCCAGGAAAGACCAAACAAGGAAATCCAATTCTTCAAGGAACTTTCCGAGAACTGAAAAACTTGAGTTTTAATTTTGAAAGGGTACACTAAGTACTCAGCACAATGGATTAAAAGATTCACATTAAGAAGCCAGGAAACACTGGAGCCATACCTTAAAAATTTTGAAAGAAAATTCCAACTTTTGACTTCTATACCAAGTTAAACTATCAAGAGTGTATGTGTGTATATGTAGCTTTCCACAAATATATACCCTTTGTAATTTTTATAAAGAATAGAATTTTGATAAAGAACACTTTCAGACATGCAAGTTATCAAAATTTACCTCTGCTGCTCCCTTTGCAAAGCTACTGGAAGGTGTTCTAACCATAAGAAGAGAACAAATTAGGAAATAATCTATAACAGAGGCTTTCAAACTTCAATGTGCATCACAATTGCTGGAGGGCTTGTTAAAATAGATTGTTAGACTTCACATCCAAGGTTTCTGATTCAGCAGGTGATTATTGCATTTCTAGCAAATTTCCAGGTGGTGCTGCTTATGATGATCCATAGAAACTTTAGAACCACTGAGCTATAGGACACAGGAAGCAGGGGATTAATACAAGCTAAAGAAATGAAGAGAATTTGTAGTATGATGATGAAGGGAGATCCTAGGAAGGGAGCTGTATGCGCAGTAAGTCGAGCTATACCATGTGAGATTCTAGGAGGTACATCTTTAAGAAGATGAAAGTGATAGAATGCCTCATGCATAGAGCGCATCTAGAGGAATTTTAGACTAGTGGAGAGTTTGGGTTGAATTTGTGAAAATACATAGGAAATTAAGCATAAGGAGAAACAGTTATTAACTTCAGGGGTGGGAGTTATAGAGGAAAGGATAAGTTCTAATATATTTCATGGCCCAGTTGTGAACAGTTAACATCTAACCAAGATGGCCATATAGCAGTACTGGGAGGTTGGTGGGATGGGAAATGTCTGTGTGCAGTAGGGATGAAATCTGATTTCAAATAATGCCTAAAACTGAAAAGAAATAACAGTGTTAGCATTTTAGTTACAGATATGATGGTAATGGATATAAAACACTTTAAAATTTACAAAGATAATAATAGATTAGCAGTAACTAAAGTATTTAGAATCCTTGGTATACAATGGGTGCTTACTAAAAGTAGACATCATCCATTTGAGCAGAGGCAACAAGTGAGTGGAATTCCAGCCTTGAGTTTATTCTGATGATGGAGATCTGAGTGTTAAACATTAAAAATTTACTTATACTACAAAAGTATAGAAAAGAGTTGAAATTCACTTTGACCCTTAACATTTAAGTCAGGAGGTCTCAATCTTGGCTATACATTAGAATGTATGTGGATCTTTAAAAAAAAAAAAAAATCTTTGAACACCTGGGAGAGTTTTTAAAGCTACCCAGGTAATTTAGTTTCATTTGGTAGAAGCCAGCTGTAAGAGTCTTCCTCTTTTAAAGATAAGTAATGATTGAGTTTTGATGTTTATTTTGTGTGATGATGTATGTCTATCTGTATCATTATTACCTAAAAGATTGTAAGCTTTAAAACTTTTTTCTTTGTTTTAAGCCGCTTGATGGCATTGAAACGAATGGGAATTGTAAACGACTATGAGGTATGATAAAGCTTTCCAATTTTTTGAAGATGATTTTCAGTAAATGATAATTTCTAGTGACATTTTAGATGAAGATTATTAACCAATACATATTATTTTCTATTGCACAGAAAATCCGTACCTTTGCTGTAGCAATAGTAGGTGTTGGTGGAGTTGGTAGTGTGACTGCTGAAATGCTGACAAGATGTGGCATTGGTAAGGTAAAAACATTTCTCTTTGCCTATCATATAGGGAACTGCTAAGTCCCGGAGTAAATCAGGTACTAATTACGATTCTTTTCTCATTACTAATAGTTTATTGATAGGTAATGAACCCAGGTTGTTCTTTCTACTCAAAAGAGTTGAGACATATCTCCATCCAATCCAAAGCTGGTTTTATGGCTAATTAGGCAAAGACCATCTAATTGTGTTCAGGAACTTTATTGTTTGAGGTAGTATATACGTAATTTGAACTTAAGTGTTTTAGATATATAGAAGTTTAGGAAAGAAGGCTGTTAAATTGATAGTATGAGTGAAATACTGAAACATCTAACATTTTATTAAACACATGTTTATATCAGACAGTAGAAAGCATGTACCTTTCTTACCCTTGAATTTGAACTAGAGAAAGCTTTGGATTTTTTTTAAACCCATATATTTTTCACTTTTTTTCTAAAATTGATTTGGATTGTGGGTAGGAAGGAGAAGAAACTTTCTTATACACGAATTCAGTCTACTAATCTTAGATTTATAAAGCCAGAGTCTATGGTGTCAGACACATAATGGTTAAATAGATAAACTTTCCACAGTTACCCTCTAATTTGCCATTTTGATAAAGCAGAGTTTATCAATACTTTCTAATATGTTGCTCCACCCCAAATTCTTTAAGTCGTTTCAAAATTGGTACTAATTTATCACTATAGAAAAGACAACACCAAAATACTAAAAATGTTCATTAAAATTTTAATACCTTTCAAAGGGTTTACAAAAGCAGGCCAAAAATTGCTTATACTGTCTTAAATACCCTGGCTGATTGACTAGGGATATTAGAAGTCATTGAGATCAGTGGTTCTCAGGTTTGAGTATGTTATTAGGATCACTTGGCAACCTTGTTAAAACATTGCCAGACCCTATTCTAGTGGTTTTGATTCTATAGGTGTCAGGTGGACCTAATAATTAACATTTCTAATAAGTCCCCATGTTGTTTGGGGGACTACACTTTAAGAACCACTGGATCTTTGCTACCCCAAGTCTGGTCCCCAAAGCATTAGCATCAGCATCATCCAGGAGCTTCTTAGAAATGAAGACTTTCAGATCCAGACATAATGAGAATCTGCATTTTAACAAGATCCCCAGATGATCAGTATGCATATGAAAGCTGGGGAAATGCTCTTGCTCTTTTAACAAGCTCCAGGTGATGCTGATGCTGCTAGACCAGGTGACTTTTGAGTAGCAAAGATCCAGAACAGTAATCATATTGCTGTAATCAGGATCACCTGGAAAGTTTAAAAAATTCTGATGTCCATACTGCACCCATAATAGGTGAATCAAAATCTTTGGGAATGAGACCCAGACTTTTTCAAAAACTCTCCCAGTGATTCCATTGTGCCCTCAAGTTTGTAAAACTAAGAATCTATACAGGTAAGTTTCAGGAAATCTTTCTTTAGTTTGTAAAACAAACAAGAAGCTAATTCATGGAATTAGGGAAGTAGGGGATGGGAAACTCAGAGCCCATTTCTTATCCCCCCAAAGTATGTGGAATCCCTGAAAGTATCTGAGGTGCCCTGTATCACCAGATCTAGATCTGCTGCTTTATTTTACAAATGAGGATACAGGCCTAAAAAGTGAAAGTGATTTACCCTTTATCAGAGATAATTAGTGTCAGTTACAACTTTCACCTCTTCTTCCCAAGTTTAGTGTTTCTTGCCTTAGTCGTAAACAAGCTAGGAGGCAGAAACTCAAATTTAACACATGGCCTGACCTAATAAATATTGATTGATTGAGCTTAAATAAACCATGTTTTGGAGGCACTCTAAGTAGCCATTAGAAAATGACCATGGAGAATATAATTGAAATCTTTTCTAGCAAGATGTTAAGGATTATCTGGAAGGTGTTATTGCGGGCTGGGTTTTTTTTCCCCTCCTTTTTAGTTTCTTTATTAAGAAAAAGAAAATCCCATTTTTGTTTTTATTGTTAAATTTGTGATGCTGGGAATTGTATTATAGATTCACGGAATTTTATATCAGGAAGGGACTTTGGAAATCCTTGGCTCTACTTAACTGATAAGAAATGTGATCTAATGGCCATTTTAAATTGTGTGTGTGTGACAAATGCTGTTTGAAACAGGCCTAAATACGTATCAAGAAACAATTAACTGGTTAGTAATTCTGTTTGGAATAATGTTTTAGCCATGTGATGGGTATATATCGTGTCATACACACGAGGAGTCAGGTTATGCTATAGTTTTAAGTTACAGCATTTGTTTTCATCTTATTTAAAGACTTCATTTATCCAGTGGGTTCTTGGTTTTTTGCAAAAAATTGGAATGCAGTAGAATTTTGGCACACTTTTTAAAAGTGGAATGAATGTTAATTTTGGAGTGAATTCTTTAGAGAGGCAACACAGCATTGTGGTTGGGGTGGGGATGTTGGATTAAGAATGCCTAAATTTGAATCTCATTTTCATTATATATGGGCTGAGTGGCTCTAACGTGACGATAATAGTATCTACATAATTACCTCACATGAGCATCCAATGAATATATGGCACCTAGTGTTTTAAAATTAACTAATATTATTATCAAACCGTTAAACCTATCAAATGTAAAAGTTCACTAGTTTATTCTTTTTTATTTTTAGTTTTTTGGTATGTTTTTCATCAGAATACCACTATTTTCATTTTAGTTGCTACTCTTTGACTATGACAAGGTGGAACTGGCGAATATGAACAGACTTTTCTTCCAACCTCATCAAGCAGGGTTAAGTAAAGTTCAAGCAGCAGAACATACTTTGAGGTAAACAGAATAAATTAAAGACCCTATTCAGTGAAATCTTACTTTTTGTATTTGGTATGAGTTAACCTCATATATAAGTGGATCTGAATTTTTCTCTATAAAAATGCACATTTCACTAACTTACCTATTAGACATGAATTGGCAAATTTTTTCTGAATAGGCCTATATAATATTTTAGTCTTTGAGGGCCAGATGGTCTCTGTTGCAACTGCTCAACTATGCAGTTATAGTGCTATAGCAGCAGTAGACAACACAAACATGAATGAGCATGTCTGTGCCCCAGTAAAACTTTATTTTCGGACTCTGAAATTTGAATTTCATATAATTTTCATGTCATGAAATATATTTTTCTTCTTTTGATCACCCCCCCTAAAAATATAAAAACCATTCTTAGCTTAAAAGGCTGAACAAAAACAGACTTGTACTGAATTGAATAAGGGACACAGAAACATCTTTTGTAATGCTGAGCTGTAGTTACCAGAACGGTAAAGTCTTAATTCCCAGTACTTCAGTTGACCCAAGTTGGGGTGGAAATATTTTTGTAGTCCTTATGACAATCCATACGTTTTTGAACCCAGTCCCTGAAGTGGGACAAAAGAGGTAGAAGAGAACTTTGGGTTTTTTTTTTGAATAGCTTGATTTCTACTTCTTTGAAGTATGTTAAATGCTTTTTAGCTCTTTCAACTCTTTTTCCTTTCTGCTTTTCCTTACCATAGCTACTAGTAGTCTGTATAATCATTCCCTTTTTCCCTCTTAGGAACATTAATCCTGATGTTCTTTTTGAAGTGCACAATTATAATATAACCACAGTGGAAAACTTTCAACATTTCATGGATAGAATAAGGTAAAATTTTAATTAATTGTTTTATACAATGTCCAGCTCAAGTATTATTTATCTGGTGGAAAGTCTAATGATTAATTCAATGAATTAGCAGATATATATTTTTCTGTTTTTAAAAATAGTAATTTTTTGGATGGGGGTGGTGGCTCACACCTATAATTCTAGCACTTTGGGAGGCTGAGGCAGGAGGATTGCTTGAGCCCAGGAATTTGAGGTTGCTGTGAGCTATGATAATGCCCCTGCCCTTGTGCCTGGGCAACAAAGCCAGACTTTATCTCAAAAAACAAAACAACAACCAAAAAAAATAGTAATTTTTTTTGTGTAATTTTTATGTATTAGACACTCAGTGAAAAGTATATAATGGTATATATTGTCCAAAAACAGCAATACAAAAGTAAAAAGCAAACAAGCAAAAAACCCCTGTAACCTATAACAATATAACCAGGGATCCTCGATTTTAAATTTTGTGTTCTAGATTATATTTCTCTCTGAAAACAGATAGATTGCCAGAACACCACTGTAATAATGAATTGCATTCAATTAGCTTTTATTACATTTACATTTGTAGTGAAGCATGAATAAAAGTCTGTAAAAGCTGATAAGGAAAAGGTAGCTGTTGTGAACAGATTTTATACTTCCTTCACCCTTGTATTTCTTATAGAAGTACTACCACTGTATCATTAATGTTCATAGTAGTTACTCAATTCTTGATATATATGGGATCTTTAATAGTAAATACCTACTATGTTATAATTATACTCAAACATTTAATGAAAGAATAAGTGTGATAGAACAAATAAAATCTAATGTATTAGAATGTGTTTTGTGTTTTTTTCAAATACAATTTATTTTCTTTGACTAGTAACGGTGGGTTAGAAGAAGGAAAACCTGTTGATCTAGTTCTTAGCTGTGTGGATAATTTTGAAGCTCGAATGACAATAAATACAGTGAGTATTCCTGTTGTGGAAGATGTTATACTCGTAATTTATCTATTTTCCTACATATTCTATCAGTATATAATCCCCATCCTAAGAATAGTTCTGGATTTAAACCCTTTTATTTGTCTTATTAATTTTTAATGTTCTCTTAGCCTACTTTTAAAATTTTGGCTGGGCGTGGTGGCTAATGTTTGTAATCCTAGCACTCTGGGAGGCTGAGGTGGGAGGATTGTCTGAGCTCAGGAGTTTGAGACCAGCCTGAGCAAGAGTGAGATCCTGTCTCTACTAAAAACAGAAAAGTTAGCCAAGTTTTGTGGTATGCCTGTAGTCCCAGCTACTCGGGAGGCTGAAGCAGGAGGATCACTTGAGCCCAGGAGTTTGAGGTTGCAGTGAGCTATGATGATGCCAATGCACTCTACCCAGGGCGACAGAGCGAGATTCTATCACAACAACAACAAAAAAAGAAAAAGTTCTACAGGCTGTGAGACCTGTCTAGCCTTGCTGGTGTGACATAGTTACAGAATCTTAGTTTCTTTTATGCCAGTGGAGGAAACTGTAAAATAACAAATACTTCAGATATATAAAATTTTTAAAATAAATTAATATTTTATAATATTTGGTCAGTGTTTTATCTTTTGTTACTTTATAAATGTATCATTATGTATAAATTGCTTAAAAACATGGTTTCTCAAAAAGTAAAGAATTTTTCCTTTTTATTTAAAAAATATATATATTTTAAATGTTAATAGATTTAGGGGGTACAAGAGTTTTTGTTACATGGATGAATTGTATAATGCTAAAGTCAGGGCTTTTAGTGTACCCATCACCAGAATAGTGTACATTGTACCCGATAGGTAATTTTTTATCCCTCCCCTCTCTTTTTCTTCCTCTTCTCTTCTTAGTTTCCAATGAGGGTCTCACTCTGTTGCCTGCCCAGGCTGGAGTGGTGTAGTGGTGTGATAATGGCTCACTGCAGCCACAAACATCTGGGCTCAGGCAATCCTCTAGCCTCAGCCTCTCTGGAGTAGCTGGGACTACAGGCCCATACTGCCACACCCCACTAATTTTAAAATTTTTTTTTAGAGACAGGGTCTTGCTATGTTGCCCCGGCTGGTCTTAAACTCATAGCCTCAAGTGATTCTCCCACCTCAGCCTCTCAAAGTGCTGGCATTACAGGTGTAAAGCACCGTGTCCAACCAAGAATTCTTTTTCTTTTGATTACTGTTTTATTGTTTTTAACTTTTCAGCTATTTTGGCATTTTTTGTTGCTGAAATTATTTTAGAAAAATGAATTTTTACATTAATCTGACAAGATATCCAGTAAAACTATGGTTCAGTTTAATAAATAGATTATTTACTGACTGCTTCTTGAATACTGTCAGTTTACTGTTTAAATAGAATGCAGTAGTTACCAAAGAATTCCACTACTTACAATTTTGCTCATTTATTACAAAAGTTAGTTTTAAGAAACCTTTGGTAATCTATTCAGTTAAACCCTAATTTTTCATGAAAAGAATTTATTGTAAATTACTTCTTGTTCTTCCCTGTGTTTTCACTTATTTCTATTAAGGCTTGTAATGAACTTGGACAAATATGGATGGAATCTGGGGTCAGTGAAAATGCAGTGTCGGGGCATATACAGCTCATAATTCCTGGAGAATCTGCTTGTTTTGCGGTACGCATTATTTTATTTTTCACTGTTAGGTACTAGAGTTCTTAGGGGCATTGAAAATGCATTACAATTCAAAGAAATAAACTTAAATGTAATGGAATACCATTTGAAACATCTCATACTTTTTCCTTCTTTCTTTTGGAATGTGTTTTATTCTTTTTCATGTAGTGTGCTCCACCCCTTGTAGTTGCTGCAAACATTGATGAAAAGACTCTGAAACGAGAAGGTGTTTGTGCAGCTAGTCTTCCTACCACTATGGGAGTGGTTGCTGGGATCTTAGTACAAAATGTGTTAAAGTGAGTGAGCACTTATTTGTTTGAATAGTTTTGTATGCTTTTGATAAAAATAAATACATTTCATTAAGCATTTTAAAAATTGAAATTACCAGATAAGTATTTATTTTAAATTTAAATATTTTATATATGCATGTATATATGTAAATATATTTAATTTAAATGTTAATATTACATATATTAATACACGTGTGCATATTCATACATGAATATATATGAATGTCAGTTACTCCTTGCATTTGGAATAGCCATACAGAGGTGCTGGTATATTTAATTATGAAGAATTAACCAAATAATTTGAATCTCTGCAAGTCTGACCAGTGGGTGGAGACTTGGGAATAAATATACTTGCTTCCACTATCTTGATTTAAGTCTTGCTAAAAATAGGCTGAGTTGTGTTTAAAGACTAACTATTATTGTTAATTAAACATTACATTAATGTAAATGTAACATTTATATACATTAACATAAGGTAAATGTTAACATTTTTTAACCCGTTAATGTTTTTTTTAACAGGTTAAAAAATGTTTTTGGATACCTCCGCTATCCAAAAACAGATATCCAGCAACTACACTATCTAAACTTTAGCTAAAAATAAGAAACAGGTTTCTTTGCAGCTAAAATTTATGTCAGAATTTATGAATCAATTCATACTTTATTAAAATTAGAGCCTCTTTAGATATTCCCTAATTCAGGCCACTTTTTTACCCTCACTTTACAACTTTATAAGCTTAGTTATATTTCCTAAGCCTCAAATATTATAAGAACAAAATGAAATATGTTATAAGGAGGCACCCTGATACCAGTAAGTGTCAGCTGCCAGCAAAGAAATTGTAAAAAATGTGCATAAGAACTCTCAAGGTAACAGTTTAGGGCTATTTCATACAAGAGCAAATAACCTATACAATCAGTAGACCCTGTATAAACAAAACATTTTATAGTATTGTACAAAAAAGCAAAAAAAGAATCATAGCAACAAAGTATTCTCTTAAGGATGTGTCATATTTAGCCAGCCCCGCTACTGATGCACATTTAGGCTACTTACAATTCTTTTAATTATTAACAATGGTGTAGACAACATCTTGCATATATCTTTGAATACTAGATTTTTGTGTAGTATAAATCTTTAGAAGTGGAATCCAGTTCATGCAATATTTATTTTGACAGATATAACTAAATTTCTCTTGCAAAAGGACTATGTATTTCCATCATAGCATAGGAGTACCCAATTCACTCATACCTTTGATAATACTGGGTATCATCAAACTCGTTAATCTTTGTCAATCTGATAGGTAAAAAATAGGCATTTCATTTGAATTTTTATTTATTTGTGAAAAAGGTTGAGCACTTGAATTGTCTGCTAATAATAGTCTTTGCTCTGTATTTTTGTCTTTATATTAAGAACATGCATTTGCAAATATTTGTCCTTTTGTCATTTACCTTTTGTACATGATATTTTCTCTATAGAGAAGCTTTTAAAAGGAATCAGATTTTACTGGGGAGTTGGCAAGTTACAGATAACATTTTTTAAAAAATTAAAGTAGATTTAGTACCATATCTTAGGCATTTTAAAAACACACTTCTCTCACATTTTAACATCTCTGAAATCAGTATGCTTCTTTAAAGTTGTTTACATATCATAGTTTAGTGCAAGCATTCTATCTTTATTAGAAGTTCAAAAAATAATAGTGCATTCTACAGTTGATGAAATGGAGTAATTTTATTCTTTCCTTCAATAATATTCAAGCATCTACTATTAAGGCAGAACTTTTAAATAAGATAGAATTTTTATTTTCTGGGTTGCAGATTACATAAATCATTACCTATTCCAAAAACATTTTTTGAAAATTCAGTTACTTTCTTCTAGTACTTTTATGGTTTTATTTATTTAAGTCTACTTTGATTTGTTTTTCTAGGTTTCTTTTAAATTTTGGTACTGTTAGTTTCTACCTTGGATACAACGCAATGCAGGATTTTTTTCCTGCTATGTCCATGAAGCCAAATCCTCAGTGTGATGACAGAAATTGCAGGAAGCAGCAGGAAGAATATAAGGTATATGTCAATCTGTCAGAATGTATGAGGGATCATACTGCATAGGACAATAACTTAAAAAAATAGAAACAGATTTGTAATCCAAGATAAATGGATTCCGGATTTTTATAGTTTAAATTTATTCACCATAACTTCAAAAATGAAAGTCCCGTCTTGCTTTTGGTAAGATAAAAAGCCTCTCTGAATTCTTGATTAATGCTTCAGAGAACTGAGAATGAGTAAAGACACTCTGATACTGTTTGATTTCTACAGAAGAAGGCAGCAGCACTGCCCAAACAGGAAGTTGTACAAGAAGAAGAAAAGATAATACATGAAGATAACGAGTGGGGTAGGAATTCTTTTATAAAATGAAATAGCAGCATAAAACAGAACCTTTTATGGTAGAGAATATAATTATAAGATTATGTAAATCATATAAATATGAATAATTAGTGCTTAGCAAGTTCCTTGAAAACTGTTACAGGATCAAATTTAACTCTACAGGTATTGAGCTGGTATCTGAGGTTTCAGAAGAGGAACTGAAAAATTCTTCAGGCCCAGTTCCAAACTTACCTGAAGGAATTACAGTGGCATATACAATTCCAAAAAAGGTACTTCAAAAATCTGATTTACTTATAAGTAAATATCATATAAGAGAAAATGTATACTTATCTTCTTCCATCATCTTCCTATTTTGTAAAGCCAATGTAGTATTTTCTGTTTTGTATATTGTAGACTATAGGCATTAAAGTGTGAGAGGGAAGTACTCAGTGTTAATATGCAGATATTCATAATTTATTTTAAACTGTTTGAAAACATAGACATGATGGTTTTGTTCACTCATGAATGAATCAAGTATAATCAAGTCATTTTTGTATATTGATAGTTTTAGCCCCAATATCATTTAAAAAAACTTTAGCAGAGATGTCAGGAATATTGAAATTACTGCCTTATAAATCAAAAATCTGGGGAAAGTAAAGGACTTTCTCTCCTAAAAATTAGAAGGCATATTTATTAAAGAAAATTTACTTATAAACTTGTTGAGTACAGTTAAAGCTTACTGATTATATATTCTTAAGCATCAAGAATTTTACATGGTTCCGATTTCCCTTATTCATTTGACAGCAAGAAGATTCTGTACCTGAGGTAACAGTAGAGGACTCTGGTGAAAGCTTGGAAGACCTCATGGCTAAGATGAAGAATATGTAGATAATGGACTGACATATATTTTATTTCCCATGTTAAAGCCTATTCTCTTGAAATTAAAAAAAAAAAAACTTAGGGCAACATTAATTTATGTATAATCTTAATTGTTACGCTTTTTGAAAATCCTGTGACTGTTGCTTCCCACCCCAACTAAATCATTAACTCCTAAAATGTATGTTTCATTCTAGTAAAGAAACATCAAAAGACCATTGTAGGTACTTAATCATCTTACTGAAACCACAGGCTTTGAAATGTTTTGGCCTTTGGAGCAGGGAGAAGGACCAGTCTGATCCCATATTCTTTTTTTTCCCCAGTAGTCCCACCTGGTCTGTTGCATGAGGACATGGATAATAAAGTAGTACATGATCTTTAAATATAGGGAGAAAGCCAAGACAAGAGGTACAGTCTGTTGATTAGCGCTAGCAAACATCTACTCGTGTTTGGAATTGCCATCTACAGGAAAAGTACCCACTTTTACAAACTTGACCAACAATGAATTTCAAATAGTTCATCTATAAAATAACATCATCTCAAATGTTTCCTGATAAATACAAGCTGAAATGTAGTCACTGGAAAAGTTTGTAGACGTGTGAATTATATATTCAAAACAAGACAAAAGCAAATAAAAGGAAGCTATCTTCCTAGATAAAGGTACTTTCAAAAAGTACAAATTGTATTTTATTCTGCACCGAGCAAGGACTAGAAATCATTGCATCCATGGAACATACATCCAGCGTCACTGTACTTTACTGAAGAGCAAGGTATAAATTTAGACTAATATCATCTAGATTATTCTCATCACAAAGGCTATTCCTGAATACTTCATTTAAATTTGATTCCCGAGATAGTGAGATTTGTCCTGTAGAATGGGCATAAGAGTTATAAATTACCTCTGCAATAACTGACTTGTATTAATTCAGTGGAAAAGTATCATTTCCCTGATTGTGACCACTAAAAACTGTAAATTAATATACACTAGTTTTCTCTGGAGTGGCATACAAATAATGGAGGCTTAGAGAACCTTGGTTGAAATAAATTTCCAATGGTTTGAAGACCAATAAATATTAAGAACATGAAGGTGTAACCATTACCAGTAGGCTGTTTCTATGCTAATCTCCTATTCTAATGATTTTTACTTTGAAGATTTAAATATATAAATTGTATCTGGGGAGGAAATGTTAGTGAAAAAATAAACATTCCCTACTTGTAAAATTCTAAAAACTGACTTCAGAAAGTCTTAAACATCAAATAATCAAATATGTTTAATATATTAGTTTTGAGATTCAAGGAATATACTGTGATTCTTACGTTTATAGTAAGTCAGGAAAGCGGGGGGATAGTTTTTCCAGCCATGAAACTTATGTCGCCTTGGTAGGTCTTTTACCATTTTTAAAAAGTTTAGTATATTCATCTGTAAAACAGCCTTTTTAATTACTAGGGATGTTTTGAATTACAAAAATGAAATGGAAGTCTTTCTAAAATAATTCTTTGGAAATTTTGGTACATGAATTTGGTAAGGTTTTACTTATAAAATGATTGCTAACGTGTAATATCTAGAATTCACCATCTTCTAAAGACCTTTTATGTGCTGTAACTTGGCCCTGCATCACTGCTGGTGTCTCACACTGTGCTAAATCTTACATAATTTATCTGAGCAATTTTTTTTTATCTGATCTTTCATTAAAAACTACTGGATTATTTTACCAGAAAAAAATCTGGTAACAGATATCTGTTGCTACCGAGAGTGCTTTCCTAACAGTCTATGTGCCATGAAAAATTTGTATAACAAGGCAACTGTTAATTAATCCCTGAAATTTGCATCACTAAGTAAAACTACAGTGTTTGACCAGATTATAAATACTATTGATTCTAATGTGAAAAACGGAAAAGCAGTCCCCAAATTGCCTTAACACAGAGACTCTAAATGATAGTAAAACAAACAATATATTCAACTTTAATTCCTTTCTCATTGGGAAGTTAATTTATGGTTCTATTCAAATATAGTAGAGAAAATAAATATGAGTTTTTTTTCATAAAAATACTCCATGGATATGTACAAACAACTTACCAACACAAAAAAGTAATAGACATTTAAGAATATTAAGGAAGCTTTGACCCCCCCATCACATTTCTTTCATATTTCCCTTTCTGTAAAGTATTGATTAATGAAGGTTATAACAAAGCAAAATTTATATCCTACCAATTCAGATTTATAATTGAGTTGTCTGAAAGTTAATATATACCTTTTTCATTGTGAGGGTGTATATTAATATGAACATAATATTCCTATTTCAGAACCTCAAGTACACATACACAAAGAGATGCTTGTCCCAGCTATTTTTAAGTAGGCATTCTACATGAAAACATTTAAGTAGGCAGTATAAGTAGTAAGATCAAAATTTGGTTTTTATTACATTTACAGTTAATTCTTTTGAAATATATAATCATCCCCCCATAAAGTCACTTTGAATAATATTTTGTATGTTTTCAAGTCCAAATTTTAAAGGTACAAAGAATACATATTATTCTTAAGCTGGTTTTTCTTTTTTTCAGGGTTCCAGAGTACTGGTCTCAGATTTTCTAAAGCAGTTTTTGATGGTAGTAAATTTAATACATTACTTACCATGTATTAAATTACTTATGCCACTAAATAATCAAATTTTAAGCTCTAGTTGCTTAATTCTAAAATCAATGTCTAGGCCGGATGCGGTGGCTCACACCTGTAATCCTAGCTCTTAGGGAGGCCGAGGCGGGTGGATTGTTTGAGCTCAAGAGTTCGAAACCAGCCTGAGCAAGAGCGAGACCTTGTCTCTACTAAAAATAAAAAGAAATTAATTGGACAACTAAAAATATATAGAAAAAATTAGCTGGGCATGGTGGCACATGCCTGTAGTCCCAGCTACTTGGGAGGCTGAGGCAGGAGGATCACCTGAGCCCAGGAGCTTGAGGTTGCTGTGAGCTAGGCTGATGCCACGGCACTCTAGCCCGGGCAACAGAGTGAGATTCTGCCTCAAAAAAAAAAGAAAAAAAAGATGTGTGTCTGGTCTTTCACACCTCGGATATATCCCACATTAAGCTATCCATGCCATCATGCCACAAATTTAGCATATACTTTAGTTTGCTTTATTTCATATTTCTAGAAAGTACATTTTAAAATCTGTTTTAATTATACAAAATTATAAAACTACTTCATGTAAGTCTAGCTCCCTTCCTTAACTAAATTTCCTAGGAAGTTATCCTAATTCATCGTTATACCTCTCTTCTCCTATAGAAAATCATTTTTAACAGTTTTTTGTTTGCCCTTCCATTGTTTATCTATTTTTTCTTTTTTATATATATTTTTAAATACTTTTACGAATTTCTTTAAACAAAAGATCATACGCTATTAACTGTCTAGCACCTTTTTTTCACTTAATATATCCTAGAGAATATCCTGCATAGAATTCCATTGTGTAGACATACCATAATTTCTTCCACCAGACTTTGTTGATGGGTATTTGGATTCTGTCTGGTTTTTTGCTATTATTACTGCAACGTTTTAACAGTAGTTCCTAAGGTGTGGTACCCAGAACAAAATCATCACTATCTAAAAATCTAACAGAAGTGCAAATTATTGGGTTCAAGCCCAGATCTACTGAATCAGAAACTCTGAAGGTAGGTTCCAGGAATCTGCATCATAAGTTCTCCAAATGATTCTGATGCATGCTCAAGTTTGAGAAACACTGGTTTATTTAATCTATGCCATTTTGTATTTTTGAAAGTATATCTTTGAGATAGATTCTTAGGGATTTGCTAGGCCAAAAGATAAACATATGTGCTTTCAAAAGCAATAGAGAAAAAAGTTTCGCTATTCTCAGGTTTTAAAAGAAATTCACCCATGTTGTCCTTTATGTTTTACATTTATTATATCTCCAACTTATTTGGAATTTATCCTGGAGTATGCTGTGAAAAAGGACACACTTTCATCTTTTTGGCTATTCAGTTGTTTCAACACCTTTGCACATATATTACAAAGGCAATGCTTGGATTTTTTTCTTGTTGATGTTGTTATTGCAAATGTGTGTGTGTTTTTTCTTCCATTATTATTTATATGTAAGGTAGTTGACTGCTATATATTAATATTAATTTCACTGACATCCTGCTACTTGACTAAATTCTCTTCCTTATCAATATTTATCTTCATTGATTCTTTTGTGTTTCTCAGATACAAAATCGTATCATCTGAAAAGAAAGGTAAGTTTTACACCCTTTCCTTTCTGATTCTTGTTGCATGTTACTCCAACTGCTTTCTCTTGCTTACCTATGTTGAAATAAATATCCCCAACAAAATGTTAAAAGAATGGAGATACTACCATGTTCTTCATTTGTTCTGGCTGAAGAGTAAGCTACTAGTGTTTCCCTGTTCAGATACTGGATTGGTTTTTTGACTAAGTTATCATGTTAAAGTATCCATCAATTCTACATTTTATTCAGAATTAAATTTACCCAAAGGCCTTTTCAGCAAGAATAGAGATGCAAATGATTTTTCACATTAGCTCTATTAATACGATGAATAACAATGGATTTCCCAGGAGTGACCATATATACAATCCAAAAATTCCATTTGTTTATGATATATAATTTAAATGTATAACTGGATTCTACATGATAATTTTTTATTTAAGATTTTGCTTCGATATTCATTAGATAACTCTAGTCTCTGGAAAATTTTGAAAAGAATCTGGATGATCCATACTAGGTCACACTTAAAGACCTAGAAGGCCACAGGTTCCCACCCCTGTTGTAGAGTGTCTACAAACAACCTACTACAGTCAATATCATTCTTAAAGTATTAAAATAGTATCATTCTTATAGTATTAAAAGCTTTACCTTAAAGACATTCCACTCTTTAGTGGAAGTCCTAGCCAGTATAATAAGGCAAAAAAATAAAAAATAAAGCTGCATTATTCATAAATCACATGTTTGTATAAGCAGACAATCCTAAGATTAAAACTATATATAAAGTATCAGATTTTAAAAGTTAATTCAGCCATGTTGGTGCAATGTCAATGTTGGGAGAGGCAATCCACCATGGGCCCTGAATGTTGCTGTATGTAAACAATGGGTATGTCAAGAATGCAAGCCCCTGAACACTCTTTACCTAGGCCATCCCTCAGGGTTATGTTTGCAGCAAGCAACCTTGAGATGAGGCAGTATCTCTTCCCAGGCAAAGTATGCTTGCTTTTACTTAAAATAAAATCAGTGAATCCCTCAAGTTCAATGTTTCCTGGCTGAGATGCAAACCCACTGCATGAGTAGCATGCATCTAGTCTTGTGACACCTGGGAATAAAGGGGAACTGACACAAAAAGTATGCTGATATTCATATTGCTTACTATGTTGTGGATAATATGGTCATTTTTCTCTGACTCAGAAGTCCTGTATCTTCTATCAATATCCATGACCCAGTCGGAGGGTAACTTGTTAGCTTATAAATAAGGTAAAATCATAAACCCTTCGAAGACACTGACAGTCTATTTATGCAAATAAAATGTATTTCTATATATCAACAACTATAAGATGAAAAAATTCTAAAGCCATTTACAATAGAATAAAAATGTCAAGAAATAGTTCTAGTAGAAAGTGTATAAGACCTCTGCACAGAAAAATCCATGGCATTAATAAAAGAAATTAAACTGCAAAAAATAGAATAATATACCACAATCATGGCTTGAAAGGCTCAATAATATAACCGTGTCAACAGAACTCAAATTGATCTATAGAATCGATGCAATCCTAACCAAAATCAGAACAAGTTGATGAGAGCAGGAACATGTGGAAACTGACAAGATGCTTCTAAAATTTACATGGAGATGAGTCAGATATCAAGATTAATTACAAAACTATTAGAATTGTAGAGGAAAATGTTGGAAATGCTCTTCTAGACATTGGCCTAGGCAAAGAATTTATGAAGAAGACCCCAAAGGCAATCACAGCAACAACCAAAATAAATGGGACCTGATCAAATTAAAAAGCTTCTGCACAGCCAAAGAAACTGTCACAAGAGCAAACAGACAACCTACAGAATGGGACAAAATTTTTGCATGCTACAAATCCGATAAAGGGCTGATAAC
>CAUYSK010113217.1:0-18383 GCA_963575035.1 Avahi laniger | reverse complement strand
ATCTATCCAGATTCTTTACCTTGCCCATTTGTTTCAAACGGTCCAGTATTGTTGGAACAGTAACGTCAAAGCTTGTTGCTAATTCATGCATACATTGAGATGGATTTGCTTCCACTGCAGCTTTCAGCTCATCATTATCCATTTTGATCTCAGGTTGCCCATGTGGCTCATTTTCGAGACTAAAATCACCAAAATGGAAATTCTCAAACCATCAACATACTGTGTGTTCATTAGCCACTTCCTTCCCAAACACTTTGTTGATATTTTGAGCTGTCTGCACTGTATTGGTTTCACAAAGGAACTTAAATTCGAAAATAACTGGAATTTTTGTGAAACCATGGACTTATCCATGGTTTCACAAAAATTGCTCTAAAAAAAATCTGAAAGATAATCACAAGCCAAACCATGCATTTGAAAGAATGAGGATGTACCTTCACAATAAAAATAAAGCAAGAAGTGTCAAAGTAAAATGTCAGAGATATCAATTATCAAACTTAGTACTTAAGGAAATCAGACATTCCATACTTAATAACCTAATAAAAAACTTTATGACCTATACTCTTCTCAGAGTTATTTTCTCCGAGTTCCTTTAATAGAGCACAGATCTCTGAAATTGTGGTTAATGGAATGAGAGAACTGCTTTAAAGAAGAGAGATTGAGGCTTGAGAGAGAAGATAGAGTTTGGAAAGAGATCATCAAAAGGAGAAAGAGCTGAAAAAAGAAAGGAAAAGTAAGAGGAGAGTTATTTAATTCAGGAAGTATTAGTATCAGAATATTTTAAAAGTTTCCTGATAACCTAGAAGAAAATTAGTGAATGGACAAAGTAATTCTTAATGTTGCTTTGATAGCAGCAAGAGAGGAAATATGGAGCTAATATTCTGAGCACATACTACATGCAGGACAATTGCTAGGAACTGTGTGCATGCATGTGTAAGTGTGTGTGAGTGTGTGTGTATTTAACACTACCAACAATTATTTAATAAGGTGGACACTATTATTTCCATTTTAAAGATAAGGAAAGTGAGGCTCAGAGGGGTTATGTGATTGGCTTAAGTCACACAGATAGCAAGTGGCGGGCATCAGGATTTAATGACTTTTCATCAGATTCCAAATTCCACACTTTGTTTAACAACCCATTTCTCCCCAAGTAAGACTGAAGAGGAAGAGAGTAATAATTGTGCTGCCTAGAAGCTATGTCTCCAAACCCTGCCTGCAAACTCCCAGCCCTTTGAGTGGCACCCGATCTGCCTTTGAAGACATCTTATGGGTGTAACTTTGATAATTAAAATTTTCTTGATATTTTGTAGGTGAAATTTTAAGAAATACAGAGAATAAGAGCATTATATCCCATATCAGCCTAACTACCTCAATTCTTCACTGTTCTTGGAGGCAAGACAGGAGTTTTGTACCAGATCAAACAGAGGATGACATCATGAATGCTCCTCAACCCAAAGGAATAAGGAGAAATAAGAGTTAGATACAATTACAGAGTTTATAAAGTAAGACGCCCAAAACATATTTACATGTTTTCCTTGTGTCATATTTAAGTGGCCGGCCAGCATTTTTTTTTTTTTTTTTTTGAGAATGGCAAAGTGGCTCTGTTGAGTTTGGCAACTACCCAAAAGCCTAACATCACCAGGATCTACTGATGTCATCCTGGAGTGGCAGAACACTCTAACCCCAAAGCATAGGGTTTGGACAATCACTAACTACAGTGGGTTGAATGGTGCCTCCCCAAAATATATGTCCACCTGGAACATATATTGTAATATGTAATATGCAGTTATAATAATTTAAGAACCTCAAGATGAGATTATCCTGGATTTAGTGGGCCCTAAATACAATGAAAGTGTCCTTAGAAGAGAAGAGGAGAAGAAACACATCAAGGAGATCATTCAAAGACAGAGGCAGAGACTGGGGTGATGCATCTACCTACAAGCCAAGAACCACCAAGGATTGCTGGCAGCTAGGACAAAGGCATGGACAGTAGTCCCCCCAGTGTGTGGTTTCACTTTTCTTTCTTTCGCTTTCTGAGATTTCAGTTATCTTTGGTCAACCTCAATCAAAAAACACTAAATAGAAAATTCCAGAAATAAACAATTTATAAGTTTTAAATTGTGTACCATTCTGAGTAGAGTGATGAACCACAGTGCATACATGCTTGTTAAGATGGAAAAGGGCTTAAATGTATAGGTAGAAGACATGCACAGGAACATGTTCCAGTTGATGGCAATTGGGTTTGCTACCATCGACAGTTTCAGCAGCCCCTGGGGGTCTTAGAACATGTCCCCTAGGATAAGGGGGACTCCTCAGAGCCTCCAAAGGAACCAACTGACATTTTGATTCTGGCCTCCAGAACTATGAGAAAATACATTTCCTTTGTTTTAAGCCACCCAGCTTGTGGTAATTTGTTATGGTAGTCCTAGGAAACTAGCATACCAACATAGTTCAAGAAATGTCAAGAAAAACCTTACAGAACAGACAACAAAGAAAGACAAGGAAAAGGAAACTTATCTTCCCTTGTCACCAAAGGTAAGACAAGGAAAAGAAAACTGCTATACCAGCATGAATAAAATGCCTACCAGGCAATAAACAGTTCCCTTTCATTCTCTGACACTTGCGAGACATCTGCAGGGGTTCTCAATGGACAAACTGCATTAGAATCTTCCGGAGTGTGAATGAATTAGACCACAGGGTTGGAATCTTACGCGCAGTTTTGACAACCACTGTCTTGAAAGTCAACAGTTCCAACCATTTTCTCATATGCCTCACTGTTTCCCGAAGTGAGACGTGAGAACAACCAGTGATATTTGGGTTGATTTTTAAGAGGCATGGAGGACTTACAATTTTATTTCATCGTGTATTGAAATATAACTGGTATCTCACAAACAAATGATTTCACGGATATTATTGCTTACAATGAGGCTAGGTAAAAAGCTTAGGTAAAATTAATTGAGTACGAAATAGAGCAGGCAGTAGATGCATGTAAGAAAACTCAGGCAAGCTGGCACATGAATGAGTGACGTTTAGGACGCCAGTGCAGGGATGCTGGGAGAGAAGCAGTTCTCCAAATCTGCCCTCTTGACAAAGCAGCTCATTCCATCCTCCTGCATTTTAGACCAGGCACAGAAGGATCCACATAGAAAAGATTCACACCCACCCACAATTGCCCTGGAGAAGGAAGAGGGAGAGAAAAGTCTTTACTTACTTACTTACCAAAGAGCTACAGATTTAAGCCAGATGCCCCTGGCTGTCTCTGCCTGGAGAACAGTTGAACATGGACAGAAGTAACACGAGCCCAGGAGCTGGGCACTGGGGGGGCGGCAGCGTATGCGCCAGTGGAAGTGGCCACTGAGCCCCGGGCACCCTGGTTCTGTACCGCCATGCATGATTTGCTTTCCCGGCCGCGGAAGCCAGGTCTCACGGTGCGGACAACAGAGCCGGGTGGAGTAGAGGCTCAAGGAAAAGTCAGACAGACCGACATTTCCCAGGAGCTCAGCCATTTGGAGGCCACCGAGCCAACAGGTTTGTTGAATGTCAAAGTGAAAGAGACCTCAGACATCAAGCAATCCAAGCCTCTAATTCTCCAGTTGAAAGACAGGAATACAGAGACAGAGAGTCTGCCGGTGAAGGTCACAGAGGTGATTGGTAACTGAAGTTAGTCCTATCAGCTCCGGAGTTCTATTACGCTATGTCAGTCTGTGCTCGTTTCTCAGCATGGACTTTTGTGTTTGCCCATCTCCCTGGCAATGACATGAACTGCGATCCTAGTCCACTCATTTGAGGATTTGGCATAGGATTCAGAGGGGAACCGGGAAGCGCTGAATGAGTGATGTCTGCGGTGAAGCTCGTCACGGGATGAGGCGCTGTCCCCACGCAGCTCAGTCAGAGCTGGGCTTGCCACGGTGCAGCGGGGGTCGTTGTTTGGGGTGGGGGCTGCTTGGGACTCATAAAAGATGTAAGAGAGAAGAAACTTGGCAAGAAGTGGATGCTTTCGCCTGCAGAGAGAGGCCCCTGGGCCCCAGAGAAAATGCACCCCGTACACACGTACACAAAAGTTCACCCACCACACCTGCTTCCCCAGATGGGGCCCCCTGCGCAAACGCCTCCTCGTCCTCCGGGATTTTTCAACGGTGGCGCAAGCTCCTCCCTCGCGCGAGCCGGGTGCTGTCCCAGCGCCAAGCGCCCGCCAGAGCCGCGGCTGGGGGGCGGCGAGGAGTGGGCCCGATCGCGGCCATTGGTGGTGCGGCCCCGGAGGGGCGGAGGGACGACGCGCGGTCCACTCCCGCTGCGCGCGCTGCCGGCCGTGCGCCCGGCGTTCCCGAGGACGGCTTCGCGGGCGCGGATCGCGGAGACTGGAGCGCCGCTCTTCCCCGAGCGCCGGAGCCCGGCCCCGGAGGTCGCGCGTCCTGACCCGCAGGTCAGTGAGGGGCTCCCGACGCGGCCGGCGAGCCGGGGCAGCGGAGTCGGGAGCCGGGGACTTGCAGGGTCCCGAGCTCTAGGGGTGGACTTGCCCTGAGTGGAGGGCGCCCCGACTCCTTGCCTGGGGCAGCCTCTGGTCCCGGAGGCTCCGATCCCTCCCGAGCCGCCTCCCAGACTCTCCCGGGCTCCGGGGGCTCTGGCTCCTTGCTGTGGAGCAACCCCAAATCTATCCCTTTCGTAGCTGGCGGCGCGCGTCCTTACTGTCCCGAGCACCTCCGCAGCCCGGCTCTGCGAGTCTCGGGGTGACTCCGCAGGCTGGAGTAGGAGCCCCCAGGGACCCGGCTCGCGGTGTCCTTGGCCCCAGGACGACCTGCCTCTGTCCTGGACACAGGCAGCTGGGAGGGTCTCCCCTCGCGTCCGCTGCTGCAAAGGTTGATTTCTTCATACTAGTATAGACAGTTCTACACTTTGCAGAGCGTGTTTCTAGGTGCATTTTCTTTGATTTTGCCTTCGTGGTGTGTGGGGGGGTCATTCTTGTGTTTATTTTGTGTTAATTGGAATTTCTAGGGTCATCTGTCCCTCTTCCCAGGCACTAGCCACGCGCCACGCGCGCACCGACAACAGGCTTCGCCCCTTACGGCGCTGGCGTGTCTTTTCGCCCGTCTTCGGGTGGCTCCCAATCCGGGGAAGTTTTACCTGGCGCTGAACACTTGCGTTTCCCAGTGGTGTTTCCCCGAGTTCCCGAGAAAACCCAGTATAGGTAACTGCGCCAGCGACCTTTCCCCTTTTCCCGGATCTGATGAAACGCTGCGTTTCCCTGTCGAGGTGCGTGGATTATGAGGAATTTGTTCTGATTTAGGAAGAGAATATGTATGTAATGTGCCCTCCTCCGGGGGCAGAAGGACCCATTCATTCACAGAAGCATCTTGTCGGGGACCAGGGCTGGGGCTGTGCTTGCGCGCTTTCAGCCGCCAGATGCCCGGGCTCCACCGGGCCGGGGTTTGATGTGACTCCAGAGACGGGGTCTGTTTCTTGATGTCCTTCATTTTCTCTTCCCATTAATTTTTCTTCGGAAAATTTTCTGCCAAAGTGAGTAAGTACTTCGGTGGTTCTTGGTTGTAGATGATGGGAGCCGATGGCTGGAGGACGTCTCAAAGCCGTCGCATGTGATAGGGGCCGCACCACAGGTGCAAAGGGCCGGGGAGATGGACAGCGGGAGAGTTACGGCCCAGTCCCCTAGATGTTTCTCCCAGGGCTGTTCACTTTAGAGTTCCCAGACTCATTGTTCAGGCAACAGCCTGTCAACAAGACAAGAGGCAAGATAAGTGACAATCTTAAAAGGTTCACCACTTAATGCAGTCTCTCTGCTGCATGCATCCTCCTTAGAAAAATACAAAAATATTTAATTTGCTTAATTATGCAACTGCTTTGGGTGCTTTAGTTTATTTGTGATCCTATCAATAGAGGTTCTTAAATATCTTTTGGTGACTAAATGTGCTTCGTTTTGTGAAGTAGAGAGGCCTTCATACATTGGACACCCTTTATAATCAAAGAGCAGTTGACCTATAATGCAAAGGGCTTTTTGGAGTGCAAGTGAGTGAGGCTGCCTTGTCACAGAGCCTCCCCTCAGCCACGACCTGTTCCCCTTCAAATGCTGGGCATCGGGAATGGCAAACCATCTGCCAACCTGAGACGTATTCTGGAAAGACTGAGTTTCAGAAGGTGGGTAGAATATTCCATTGTTTTGGGTTTGGGAGGCTTATTTACTTATTATTTTTGATTCCTCTGTAAAGGCAAAGTGCTTTGAAGAGCTCGATACACATTCCTGGTTCTCACTGAAGACGCCTGATGGAAGGTCAGCTGGATTCCATTCCCCCTTGCTGTTGGTTAGTTCCGTTCAGCAGGTTTGGGGGTTAAGAGCAAAATAACAATGTGGTCGTGTGTGGCATCAAATCCATCAGAGGGTTTGTTTGAAGGTTTTCTGGCTTTCATTTTCTTCTTTCTTTTTCTTTTTTAATGAGTGCAGATGAGGGATGACGGAGCTGATTGGTAAGAATGATTAATCATACTAATCATTAAGTAAACTTGGAGTTATACATTCATTATAAGAAAAAAAGATTAATCCATCAGCCAAAAATTCTCTGATTCACTCTCTATTCTAGATCAAGGCTGAGCTCAGTTGATAATAGTTCTTCTCTGGGCTTTCTCTTCTCCCTGCACTTGTATTTAATATTTTTTTTTTCTTTGCTTTTAAAAAATTGTATAGAATTTTCATAAGCATACTTATATTTAGTTAGTTATTAGGGAGAAGTGAAAAATAGAATTATGGCTGAATTTTTGTGTTTTGCTCATCTGGGTTTTTAAAATAGTAATTAAAGAAAAATACATTTCTGAAAGACTTGTGATGCTAGTTACTATGCAGGTTCCGCTTGCCTGGCTCCTGTCACTCATGAGCCATTCAGTAAACATTTATTAAATAAAACTAAAAGCCAAAAAGTAGTGTTGCAGAAGAATGCCATTTTCTTCAAATATCTATTCATGGAACATATTGTGCTATGATATTAGTATATTAATATTAAGCATCATAGGCCTAATTTTTATAGACTTTCATTATTGTTCATAATGACAGCTAAAAAAAATAATAAAGGCTTTAAGTTAGTTAATGGACTAGGAAACCCAACAAAGAAGAAACTGAAACTAGTATGAGTTGGCAGGATTCCTTCTAGCCAACAGATGTACCAGAGGCTTGACTTAGAATATAGGAAGTCCATCCGTGCATGCACGGGCCATTTCAGGTGCAGGGTGGCAGACGCCCGAGCCAAAGTCTGTGGCCCCTTTAGTTCTGATTCTGCTTTTCGGCAGATGGATATAGCATTCTGAGATGTTCAGTCTCATGACACAGATGTCTCCTTGAAGAGTTCCTTATAAAAGTGGCCATCCTCATGTTCACATTTGGAACCAGGAAATAGTCATTATTTAGCTTTGACTAAGTTTGACAATCAAAAAAAAGATAAAAAGACTCTGAGACATCAAATAGCCATACATACTTTACTGGTATCTCTAAGCAGGAAGTAGCATAATCCAGCCAAAACAGTGTCAATATTTTAAAGCTCTGAATTTATATCAGGAACAGGGTATGTCATTAATACTTCCTGAGTTTCTAATTTTTAAATTCTCATGTATTAAGTTATATTAAGATGGAAGTTAGTCAAGGCTTATAATTTGTATTATGGGCTTAATTCTTGATACTGATATGTCATAGGTAATAGTGAAAGGATCTGGAAAATATAAGCCTATAATAGTTGTTAAAAGGGTCACTTAAAAGGTAACAGACCTCAGTCCAAGAACCTGTTTCGAATTCAGAAAGACAGGAAAATGGCTTAAACCACAGTTAAGACACTGACTCAAGCCAGGTGCAGTAGCTCATGCCTGTAATCCTAGCACTTTGGGAGGCCAAAGCAGGAGGATCACTCGAGGCCAGGAGTTCAAGACTAGCCTGGGTAATAATGAGACCCTATCTCTGCAAAAAATAAAAAATTAGCCAGGCGTGGTGGTGCATGTCTATGGTCCCAGTCACTTGGAGGCTGAGGCAGGAGGATCACTTGAGCCCAGGCATTTGAGAGTTTGAGGCTGCAGTGAGCTATGATGATGCCACTGCACTCTAGCCTGGGCAACAGAGCGAGACCTTTGCTCTCAAAAAAAAAAAAAAAAAAAAAGACACTGACTCAATTTATTCAGGGACCATTCAGTGTATAGATTCACTTTCCAGGGAAAGCTAAAATAACAGCTTTCCTAATTAATTTGCCACAGTAATCTGGTACTCATTAGAAGTGCCTGGTAATCTATCAACTGTTGCCAATTAAACTGGTTTGGTTCTTATTTACTTTCAATTTCCCTGTGACCAGGATTATAGCAGAGGGATATGGTCTTTCATTCCTTAAACAGAATATTCACAGCATCCTATAAAATGCAACTCTATCTCAAAGTGCAAAGAAGCCCTATTCGGAAAATTGACTTTGTGGCCTCAGCCTGAGAGCCTTAAACTTTGAAAGAAATGGTAGAAAGGAACCATTTGAAAGATTTGTTTCAGGTATAGACAGTGCAGAAAAAGGAGAAGGAATGAAGGCAGCGGGGAAGAGAAGAAAGAGTTCTGGGCTTAAGCACCAGCAACATTTTGACCATATATACTATAATTAAATTTTATTTCTGTGTATTAATGGAAATACCTTTATTACTCTTTCTGATTATAAGACAATACATGTTCTTTGTATCAAAATTCAAATACAGGAATGCATAAGATAGAATATTAACATACTCTGTAATATACCCTCTAACAAAAACATGTTAACAGCTTGGGCATAACCTTCTGCTTTGCTTTGTTGTTTTTGCATATAATATAGTACGTGTGTATGGTAGTATTACTAGCAGTAGTAGTAGTTGTGGTTTGTTAGAAATGGAATCATACTATATGCTATTCTGAAGCTTACTTTTTTGGCCCAGCCATGATGTTCAGCATCTTCCCATATTAGAAAATAGAGTCCTTTTTTTAATTGATACCATCAGAATACTCCATTGTATGACTCTTCCATCATTTATTTAACCAATTCTTGACTCATGGACATTTTAGTAGCTACAACATTTAGCTACAGAATATAGCAGTGTTCATACACTTTTTAAAATTGTCTAATTTTAAATTCTTAAAACTTGTTATTTACACCGGTACACTATAATGCTGCATATTTTGGGGGGAAAAGGGAAGCCTTCAAATAATTCATCCAACAAGCAATAGACCTCTCCCACTATAACCCATTCTTCTCTACACCTGGCACATGATTTTTTTCCTTTAAAAAGCATTTTTATTGATGCTTAACATTCATATAGAAAAGTATGCAAATCATAAAGACATAATTTATTATTTATGTGTTCAATTTGAACATACCCATGTGAATGGCACCAGGCTTAAAAAAGAAAATATTTACCAATAGAGGCTGAGCATCCCTAATCTGAATCCAAAATCTGAAATGCTCCAAAATCTAAAACTTCTCAAGTGCCGACATGATTCAACAGTGCACAGTAAACTTTTAATCAAGACACAGCGTCATAGGTAGAGACTGAAGCCTGCCATTACTTCTTGTTGCTGATGCAGGGATTCTGATGATACCACTCTGCTGCTTAGTTACTCTGAACACATTGTTTTTTCACTGCATTAATGGTATGTGATTTTTTTTACTGTTAAGTACTCATGTGTGAATAAGTGTAAGAAAATGATTGCTTATCAGTAGCATAGAAAATCATCAGGAGTGATGGAGATGCCAAACAACCACAGATTGTCCACACGGGTGGCTGAGATAGTGGCACATTTGCTTTCTGATGGTTCAATATACACAAACTTGGTTTTACGCACAAAAATATTAAACATATTGTATAAAATTACCTTCAGGCTATATGTATAAAGTATACATGAAACAAATGAATTTCACATTTACACTTAGGTCCCATCTGCAAGATATGTCACTATGTTTATGCAAATATTCCAAAATCTGAAAAAATCCAAAATACTTCTGCTCCCAAGCATTTTTGATAAGGGATACTCAATCTGTACCCTCTGTCATGCCCCTCATATACCTTGGCTACCTGTCATTCTAACGATTCCTTATGAGAAAGTCCTTGGTGATCTTATTGACTGTGGTTCCATGTGTCAGGTGCTAGATTAGGAGCACTGTGCCTTAAAGATTTGATGGTGGAATAGAATATTGATTTGGATGCTGGTGTCAGACCTTCAGAAAGACTCCTCGCCAACAAAGCTGGCCGAGTTGAATGAAATGAGTTTCTAAGATCCTTCACTCTGTCCCCTTAACGCTTTATTATCCCTGTCAGTTTTGGTCTTCTATTTGCCCACTGGACACTGCTTGGCACATATTTTGATTCACATGATGAAAAAATTCTGGGTAACAAAAGAAACTGAATAACTTATTTTTCATCTGCTTTCCTCCTGTTAGCCATCCAGCTCAACTCTGAGTGTAGCGTGGGTTGGGGGTTGGATAGGGGGTTCCGATTTCCCAACTTGTGAACTCTGTCACCACCTGTGTCTCCTTCTGCAAATCTCTTTTCAGAAGCAGGTGACATACACACAATGACCTTCAAATTTTACCTAACTTTTGAGGCCTCATTTTTCTAATTTTTAAAGACTTCTCTAGCTCTCTGATTCTACGCAAAACGTTTTTCTTTGTGGTGTTCTTGTTGCTTGTTTGGTCTTGTTTTGGTATTGCTTTATTTATCTTTTTGTAGGGGAAAGTTAAGATTGGAAAGGACTATAAAGGGAAGAAAGAATAAATTAGATAAACAAATGTTTGAAGTTAGCCGCACATGAATGAAAAGAGAAAATATTTGCTTCTTTTGTGCTAATCTGTTTTCATTCCTCTTATTCTAAGCTGAGGTTTCTGGATTAGTTTCCTTGCACAGTATTGCTAAGGATACTGCTGTTCAAATCATCGTGGCTGTGATCCTCAGGGTCCGTGCATCAGCACCCATCTCTGAATTGGTAGCTATTCATTCCCGATAAGCTATGGAACTTGGGCCAGAATAGAAATCAAATAAGGCATTAAGCACACTTGTTAGTTTAACTGATTTTCTTTCTGTCATTCATTCTTTCTCTCTCTCTCTCTTTCTTTTTTGCATTTTTAATTTTTTAATTTTATAAAACTCTTCTGATTTTTATTGTGCTCTTTGGAATACATTTGTTACAACCTTACAACTGTGTTCACAAGAATATATTTCAGTATTTACAGCAAATTCCTCCATCTTTTCCTCGATTATCCTGATGAGCACTTGACTAAATAAAATTGAATATTGCTGAAAGACACAACTGGTTGATTAAAAAAAAAAAGTATGGGCAGAGTTTGTTCTGCAACCTGAAGCCATTAATTTTATTGCCATAACTAAAATATTTATAGAATTTAGGGAGGGTTCATCATTATTCTTTACTAGTGAGTACTTAGCCTTTGAGTAATCTTTATGATTTTATGCAAGGTCATTTATTCATTTATTCAATAAATATTCTTTTGCCTAAATAAATAGAATAAATATGGGCTATTTCTCCAAGAAGCTTCAAGTTTCTTTATTTCTTTATCTTTCATTCATGCAGCCATCCAACAAATACTTAGTGATCATCTTTATGCTACATTTTGTGCTGATCTGTGGGTATAAAAGTAAGTGACATGTTAGTCTTTTATTCTAGGAGTTCACAGTTTATCAAAGCAGACAGGTAAATAAATATAATAAGCATAATAAAATGTGAGAAATGCTAGTGTAGAAAGGTACAGAAAATGTCTTGAGAATGCAGAGAAGGGAGCCAGAGATTTTCATAGAGTAGGTGGGGATTTATGTTATGGGAATAATATTCACATAATATATTATAATGTATAACTATAATAAAGTCACATAATATAGTGAAGATTCACATAATATATTACAGTGAATAACCAGATGAGACAGAGGAGGAATGGCTTGCATAGAGCCTTGAGGTGAATAAATTGGATTTGAGGATAAGTTAGAGAGAGGACATGTATAAATATAAGGATTAAACACAAGCATTTTCTTTTAATTTGGAAATTGAGAACCGTTTGATATGCCTGGAACATCAATCTTAGGTACAAAGGGAAAAATGAGACTGGAAAAGTAGCCTGTGGCCAGATAATAAGGGACAGATAATATAGAAGAGCTTTTTTAGATTTCTTACTCAAGGTGGTAACTATAAAAATCATATGTGCATTAACTCATGTACATAATGACAATATTTTATGCCTTCCTATACATTGTTAAACAAGTATGTGTTGAATATATGATTGAATGCACCAAAGAATATAGCTCTTCTTAAGCAAAGGCAATCGCACTGACCCGTCCTTGTACAATGAGTTTTTTCCATTAAGAGTCATGAATTAGTCTTAATATCTTTATTGTCCCTCACCTATTCCTACTTGAAACCATTTGTACATGTTTAAGTGACAGATGGTCAGGATTATCTTGTATAGTAGCAGCTTAGCATGTTCCAACCAATTAGGGAAAACGTCTTCAGCTCTACTCGTAGCCAAATTTCATGCTTGTAAACCTAACTCTTACATGAAATTAAAGCTAACCAAAACATCCTTTAAAACCTTCTCTCTCACTGTGCCATGAGGAGGTTTTAATATATTCATGCAACTCCCAGTTGTTCAGAATTTGACTTCTTTACAGTCAAATTCTTGGAGACCTATCCAGCCATCAAAGTACAATGAGATCGTATGTTAGTCAGTAGAAGGTGGATTATGCTTTCGTAACAAATAAGCCAAAAGTCTCAGTGTCTTAAAACAACAGAAGCTTATTCACGTTGACACTGTGAGTGGGGCCGGCAAGAGGGGAAGGCCCTTGCTGTGGTCACTCAAGGACTCAGACTGATAGGAGCGGGCAGGTATTTACACAGTTCACAGCTACTGCAGCAGAGGGAAGAGATGCGGCAAATCTCACACTGGGTTTGACATTTTTTATCCAGAAGTGACATGTCACTTTTCCTAAATTTCATTGTCCGAAACAAGTCCTATGGCCACCCTAAATTCAGAAGGGGTGGGAACATGCAATCCTACAATGTGCCCAGAAGGAGGAACATCAGAAACATGTCACGAATAGCACTAATGCCTACAAGTCTCAAACGTATTTCTCTTCAACCCTCAGCCTCCCCAGACAGGAGTGTCATGAACACAGAATTTGGGAATGTAGAGATACAGTTTTGAATTCCAGCCCTGCCTCCAAGTTGGGTGAGCTTGGGCAAGCCTTTAAATTTAGCAAGCTTTAATCTTCTCATCTGTTAAAAGAAGGTGGGGGATAATAATATTATAACTACCTTAAGGTGTTGCAGAGATTAGAAAAAATACACATGCACACACACACAAACACACATCCAAAACCTGTATATACTATTATTCAATAAATATTGGCACCTATCATTTATATGGTTGTTGTTTTCCCAACCTGGTTTGTCTGGACATTCTTTCTCCTCCACAAGCATCTTGGGTTTGCCCTCCTCTGCCGATCGTGTTCTGACGACAGATTGCTACTCCACAACGACTTGGGGGTACCCCTCCTCCCCTCCCTTCTACGTCCCACCACTCTTCTGGCATGATGTGTACCTACATCCCAGCCCACCATGTTGAAATCAAAGAGAACCAAGCCCAGATGTAAGAACAGCAGATGGCGGGTGAATGCATGTTTCTGATCAAGGCTATTCCTACAATTGAATAAAAACGCAGAGCACGCAACCTTTACCGTAAGAGCTAAACCTGGATAAAGGACAAAGTCAAAGTCAGTTAAAAAGATTACCCATCATTCCTTTGAGTAAAAACATTTATTTATACTATTAAAAGATTGTGTAAGTATTTTCTGTAGGTCACCACTGTGGTAGTCTATTTTCTACAATTAATTCCTAATTATTTTTCATTTTAAACTCCTTACATTTTTAAATTGAAATACATTCCGGGGGCATTTGAGCTTACACTTGTTTATTGTTTCCATATTGTCTTTGATAGATTCTTGTCTTGAATTGTTATCTAAACTGACAACAGACTGCCGAGGACTTGATTTCCTCCCACACTTGATAGCCCGCCATGTCATTTTGTTCCACTTTACGAGGAAACTGTAGACATTTCCTTTGTTAGCTAGACTTTTGAGATCACTGTGCTGCCTGTGAGAGAGAGGAGATTTCAGGCAGGCTGTCCTGCTGTGTTCACACCAAGGATTAGCAGGGTCATGGGAAATCCCATATGGGAACGTGCATTCCTAACAAAGGACACGACGTCCTCTTTCTGATTTCTCCCTTCCCAGGCGTACCTGCAAATCCAGGTAGATGAGTAATTTTACAGCCATGAGAGAGCACTTTTTCTCCTTGTGGATATGGTGTTTTATGTAACCTCTGTCTAAAATCTGACTCATCTTGGACTCATCATTTCAGGGTAACCACCTATATCCTCAATGATATGATTGGTGAAGACTGGGGATAGGCACTGTTCATATCAGCATTCCCTGTGTTTTTTATTTGCAGCTCCATTTTGCAATGACTAGATTTAATTTCTACACTGTTTGTTGGCACCCATTTGAAAAGATTCTAACCCTGAACTATAGGTGAGTTCACGGGGTCAAGTTTAGCCTCTTGCCCTACTAGAGAACTCACCCAAACTAGGGTGATCAAGGATGTGATTGCTAGTTATAAGAGCTTTAAGTGGTGTGAGTTCTTTGATCTGTGGAACATGCTGTTTGCAGCCTGTTTGACTTGGCTGCCTAAGTCAAATCCCCCACTGCTGTTTGCTTTATCTGCTGCAGTTGTTTCCTACAAGTCCCTACTTTGATCCTGGACCACACTGGCTGTTGTGGGCTCTCCCTGAGCTTCTCATTAGTCCTCATTAGAAAGTCCCTCCCTTCGACTGGGTATTTAAACTGCAGGAGAGATATCCTTGGCTGTCCTTGAAGATGACTGAAAATGTAAGAGAAACATAACTGGATTCCTTGATCCTGGAGCCCAGCTGAGATTCAGTCTGGTGGGCGGTGGCAGGAGTGGAGCCGTGAATAAGGCTGACCAGTGAGTCACCTCTCCTGATCTTCAGGCAGCATCTTCCACCACCATGGATCCAGTTTCCTGGCCATATTAAACCTCCTCTAATTCATCCTTTGATGTTTCACCGCAGTACTTGTGGGTTAGTGGGCATCATGAGCTGATGGTTGCAGCAAATATTTGAACTTTTCTAATGCCCACTGAAGAATCAGACTTCCATTATTGTATTTCTTTAGAAGCTTCTAATATTAATTTTTTGGCTGACTTACTGCATATTGTTCCAAGCATGTTTTCTTGATATCCTTGGGGATACTCATTTTTCCTCAACTTGTATGTTGAGAAATTTGAAGCCTACTGAAAAGTTGCAAGACTTGTATATCCTTCAACTGGATTAACCAGTTGTTAACATTTGGGCACATTTGCTTTATCATCTTTCCACATGTATATATGTGTGCATATGTTTGTACTTTTTTTTGTTTTGTTCTGGCTGAACCACTTGAGGATTTGTTGCTGATATTATGACACTTCAACATGCTAGATACTTCAACATGCATTTCCTAAGAACAAGAACATTTTCCCGTATTACAATTAGGAAATTTAATATCAATATAATGCAATTATTTAATGTACAGTGTATATTCAAATTTCCTCAGTGGTCCTAATAATGTCCTTTATAGCAAAGCTATTTTTTTCTTTTAATTGATCCAACATCTACCAAGGATCTTGCATTGTATAAAGGGAATGACTCTTGCTATCTGCATCTTACTTTTTTTCCTCTGAGTACTCAGCTGACTACTAAATAATGTACTATGGCCAAAACTGGGTGTATCCAACACTTAGCCTGCCTAAGCTGCCAATTACTAAGCATTATTCTTTTTAAATACCCATTTTACTGTGGAAAGAGTCATCATACTTTGGCTTTCAGCCATAGAGGACTGGAAGAATGAGAGAATTTATTTGGCAAAATTCATACGTATGTGTTATGCCGAATACTTGGCTAATATCCAGATGAGATGGACAATTTACAGACTATATAATCAGCTATGGTTCTATCTGTGGTTGTATTATGAGAGAAAATGGTTCATTAATTCAAGTAAATGCTATGCCTTGATTAAAAATGTCATTAAGTGAAAGACTGTGAGCTTGAATCCCTGCTGGGAAATGCAAGACACATGACATTTATGCATATGTATGTGACATTATGCATGTGATGTTCTGATCCAATTTTGGGGAATAGATTATAAAGCACCCTCGTTTAAACAAACACATGACTACAGTTGTCAATAGAGGTAGATATAAATAGTGGCCTGTGCAATTATTTTGCTAATGCTGAAGTTCTTTTCAGACAACCTATATTATCACTTTTTTTTTAACAAATTGTGCCTATACATGTGGATAGGTAATTGTTAATAGTTTTTTAGTGTGTTTTTATGTGCAAAAAATAGAGAATTGGATACATTAGATAATTTATACTCCTCTCTTTCCTATGCCTGAATTATCAAGATATTTTAAGTGAGTATGAAGTTGAGGTCTAAGTTATGGGGAGAATGAAATATTTACTGGATATCCATTCTTTTAAGTTGAAAATATGCACATACACACAACAGTAGACATTTACAGGAACATGTACAAACAGAACAGTCCCCATTAAACACATTAGCCTGGATGCCTGTGGGAGATGGAGGGAAATGGAATGAGGATGGAGAGAAAAGGATCAGTGATGATGATAAGCCATGAACTGAGGAATACATTATTTAAAGATGGAGGTAGCAGTAGAAACAAGAAAGAAAAGAAAGAGTGGCATTGGGAGGGAGGGAGCGGTGCGATCTCACATCTTTCTCTGAATAGTTCAAGGGCCCATGGCTGCCTACTTCTGAGGAATCTGCTTTAATATAGGGTGGACTTCATCAGTGGCTGTAGGAAAACCAAATTTCCAAACTCTCAGAGCAGTTTTAGAAGCACGAAAGGGCCCTGATACCTAATAGCTTACATGTAAAGGATTTAAAAAAAGTAAAAAAAAAAAAGAAGCTCTGGCCAACTCATTCCCAGAGATTTATCATAGCTCACTGCAACCTCAAACTCCTGGGCTCAAGTGATCCTCCTGCCTCAGCCTCCCCAGTAGCTGGGACTACAGGTGCGTGCCACCACACCTGGATAATTTTTTTTCTATTTTTAGTAGAGATGGGGTGTCACTCTTGCTTAGGCTGATCTTGAACTCCTGAGCTCAAGAAATCCTCCTGCCTTGGCCTCCCAGAGTGCTAGGATTACAGGCGTGAGCCACTGGCCCAACCTTCATTCCCACAGATTTATAACAATCACAAAATTAATGTTTACGACAATAAAATCTTCCCAAATATCACACTTTATAAGGAGAATGTTATGAGCATTTCCTGATTGGATAAAAAATACATCAGATGCAAAATATTTTAACTATAGAGACAAAATGAGACACAATAGAGAAGGAACAAACATCATTCTATTGTCCTACCACAGCATGATTTAATGAAGATTTTCAAAAATCTGTCTAGTTTTGCTAAAAGTAAGCAAGACTTTTTGTTTTCTAATGCCATGATTTAGCCAATTTTAGCTGCTCTGAGAATAAAAACTGTTTTTCTTAGTACATTTCTATAATATTAGGAATGATCAGAGCTGGGCAGGAGGAGGGACTTGAGCCCGGCAGCCCTCATTAAAAATGCTATAACATCTTGAAAAGCCAAGCTTGCTTTTTACCTTCTTTCTTTCCACTGATTCATTATGACCTTGCCTATGATCTTTAAGCCGTTATTTCTCTGGCTATTTGCTTTTTCTGTCAATCAAGTGTTTAGCGAATGACCTTTTCTCCCTGTCCCTAAAAATGGCTTTTATCATTCTGCTACTTCTTAACTGGTTCATGTTCCCTTCAACCTGCAAGTTGTTACTTTCTTATTTTGATTTAGACTAATTATGTTAGCCAAGGTGGGTCCAATCTCTTTGAAGTGTAGGAAGTCTACTCCTTGGTCTTTTCTTTTCTTTTTTTTTTTTTTATGTTTTTTTTCTTTCTGCATATTATGGGGGTACAAATGTTTAGGTTTCATTGCCCTTGCCCCCGTTCTAGTCAGAGCTTCAAGCGTGTCCATCCCCCAGACAGTGCGCATCACACTCATTATGTATCTAAATATCCGACCTCTCCTCCCCCTCCCATCTGCCCAACACCCGATAAATGTTATTCCTATATGTGCACTTAGGTGTTGATCAGTGAAACCAATTTGCTGGTGAGTACATGTGGTGCTTATTTTTCCATTCTTGGGATACTTCACTTAGTAGAATGGGTTCTAACTCTATCCAGGAAAATACAAGAGGTGCTATATCACCATTGTTTCTTATAGCTGAATAATACTCCATGGTA
>CAUYSK010113216.1:0-18152 GCA_963575035.1 Avahi laniger | reverse complement strand
ATAAAAAATAAATAAAAGCCAGCCATGGTGGCAGGCACCTGTACCCCTAGCTACTTGTGAGACTGAGGCAGGAGGATTGCTTGAGCCCAGGAGTTTGAGGCTGCAGTGAGCTATGATGAGGCCACTGCACTCCAGCCTGGGTGACAGACCAAGACCTCATCTCTAAAAAATTAATAAAGAATAAAAAATTAATAAAGTATATGGAAGATGTACATGGGTTATATGCAAATACCACATCATTTTATTTATTTTTTTGGAGACAGAGTCTCACTCTGTTGCCCAGGCTAGAGTGCCATGGCATCAGCCTAGCTCACAGCAACCTCAAACTCTTGGGCTCAAGCGATCCTCCTGCCTCAGCCTCCGGAATACCTAGAACTACAGGCACACGCCACCATGCCCAGCCAATTTTTCTATTTTTAGTAGAGATGGGGTCTCACTCTTGCTCAGGCTGGCCTTGAACTCCTGAGCTAAAGCAATCCTCCCACCTTGGCTTCCCACAGTGCTAGGATTACAGGCGTGAGCCACCAAACCCAGCCCACATCATTTCACATGAAAGATTGGAGCATCCGTGGATTTTGGTATCTGAGGGGGGTCCTGAAACCCATCAGATACCAAAATATAGGAGGTCCTAGAACCCCCACGGACACCTAGAAACAACTGCATAGATGTAGTTCATCTATTTTCACCATGGCTGTAATGTTTCAAAGTAGGACCAGAATTTTTTTTTTTTAGCCAACTGCCATTAAATCATCCCTCGTGTCTTAGTGGCTTGACATTTTAAAGTTCTATTCCATTATATATTAATCCTCCAATTTGCTTTGCAAAAAGAAAAGTCCAACTTTCCAAGTTAAAGAGGAAGGGGTGGAGGGCCTTTCGTGCACCTCAGGTGGGGTGGCAGGTCGGGGACTGGGGAGAGGAAGTGAGGGCGGCTGGGATGGCCTTCCTCCAGCCTCAGAAAACTTTGTGTTGCAAACCTGACCTTTCTCTAGGGTTAAAAATTGTTCAAAAGCTTAAATGACTATGTCACACCTAGTTCTCCCTTTTTATAAAGGAGACAAAAGCTAGAGTGTGCTGTGGGGGCTCAGGGCTTTCCTGCTCAGCCCCACGGTAGCATAGCCAGGTTGCAATTTGAACAAAGTTTCTCTCTCTCGCCAGAAGGGGCCCTTCATGAATCAGCTTCAAGATAATGTATGACGGGGACCCAGCCTTCCAGCCTCTTCTCTGCCAGTCTCCCACCCATTCCCCCTCCAGCTCACCTTCGCCATTCTTGGCATTTCAGGGACTCCTGAACTCCCACATCTTTGCACTCAGCGTCCTTGGCTTGGGACAGTGGCTCATTTGGTGTGTGTTTTCTGCTGGACCACGGTCCCAGGAGCCAGGGTGCGATCTGTTTGACTCCTCGTTCAGTCCCCAGTTCCTAGCCCAGCCTCTGGCTAAAAGCGAGAGATTGAAACAATTCTTGTTGAGCGAATGGATGCTTGCAGTGGGAGGATGGTGAGGAAGTGATTACAGTGGTCAAGGGAGAAATGAAAGTAGGTCTGCGCTGGGTCAGGGACGGTGGTGAGTAGGGGAGAGACATGAGTCCAGACAGGGGAGGATTTACCGAGGTAGAATTCATACGTTTGTTTTTATTTTATTTTTATTTAAACATTTTTTAGAATCCCATTTTTATTTGTGTTTTTTAGTGTATTTATCTAGATGTTTGTTTTTAAGGGGGAAAAAATACATTATAGGCAGTCCACACCCTGTCTGTCCCAAAGGGGTCAGCATGGCAGATTATTTGGAGCCATTGAAGGCTTTTGAGTAGAAATGCAACTGCTCCGTGATGGGTACTATTTGGCATGTTTTGCATTTTGGATGTTGCCTCAGGCTGAAGGTAACAGGGGCCCGGGCCGTGTCTGGAGTGGGTGAGACCAGAGGACTCCTCACCCGTGGGCCTGCCAAGCTTGGCTGGTCTCACTTCCCTCCCCGGAACCCCAGCAGGTGTGGCCACTTTGGTGATGCCCAAACCTCTCATGCCATGCATGTGCAGGTGGCAAAATCGCTGTTGCCATGGTAACAAGGCGCAGGTTCCCTCGGACTCTTTTCTTTTTTTTTTCCTGAGACAGAGTCTCACTGTGTTGCCCCGGCTAGAGTGCCGTGGTGTCAGCCTAGCTCACAGCAACCTCAAACTCCTGGGCTCAAGCGATCCTCCTGCCTCAGCCTCCCAGGTAGCTGGGACTACAGGCATGCGCCACCATGCCCGGCTAATTTTTTCTATTCTTAGTTGTTTGGCCAATTTCTTTCTATTTTTAGCAGAGACGGGGTCTAGCTCTTGCTCAGGCTGGTTTCGAACTCCTGAGCTCAAATAATCCTCCCGCTCTGGCCTCCCAGAGTGCTAGGATTACAGGTGTGAGCCACTGCGCCCGGCCTGGACTCTTTTTTAAACCACACTGGAAGGGAAGGTTTATCATCAGGCAGCCTGTGGCCCCTGCAAGACAGTAAGATGACAAAAGGCCCACCCATGTATACTAAATTCAAACCATAGCGGAGTGAAAGAACCTCCGCTTAGTTCAAACCCCAGCTCTGACACACTTTCTGTCTTCACAAGTTACTGTGCCTCATTTTCCTCAACTATAAAATGGGAATGCGAGGATTAAATGAGATTATATATGGAAAGCCTTTAGTGCATACCTGGCATGTGGTAAACGTTAGCCAATATTGAAATTCCTCAGCCTTCCCCTTGTCCTCTGCAGAAAAGTTTGATAGGAAACCCACAGGTGTCCTCATGCAGCAAAGCCTCAGTGAGATGCAGGACAGTTGTCTGGGACAGCTCAGAGAGCCGGCCTCAGAGGAGGGAGAGGAAGTTGGAACTTCTTACACAGGCTTCCGCAGCTCCCTCTGGCAAGACCAGGGGCCTCCTGGATCTCCCATGGCCGGCAGTACCTAACCTTGGTCTCTCTGGCGATGCTGAGTGAGCAGCGACTCAATTATGTTTTTGTTTTGTTTTTTGAGACAGAGTCTCACTCTGTTCCTCGGACTAGAGTGCTATGGTGTCAGCCTAGCTCACAGAAACCTCAAACTCCTGGCTCAAGCGATCCTTCTGCCTCAGCCTCCCGAGTAGCTGGGACTACAGGCATGTGCCACCATGCCCAACTAATTTTTTATATATATATTTTTAGTTGTTCAGATCATTTCTTTCTATTTTTTTAGTAGAGACGGGGTCTCGCTCTTGCTCAGGCTGGTCTCGAACTCCTGAGCTCAAACAATCCGCCCACTTTGGCCTCCCAGAGTGCTAGGATTACAGGTATGAGCCACTGCACGTGGCCTAAATTATGATTATTTGCTTGAGGTGCATCTTGGAAATTCACTGGAGCCCTCAGGGACCAGCTGGTCCAAATCTGTAACCGTTCATTCATTTATCCTTTCATCTATTCATTTACTCCGCATGTGCTGTGCTGGACATTAGGGAGTCCGAGCACAATAAGACACATAGGCAGTCAGGGAGCTCACAGTCCCTGCCCGAAAAGCGAATAGGCAACTATGATCTGGCAGCGTCTAAGCCACGCAGCGCTGCCTGGGGATAGAGGTGGGAGGTGGGCACCCCAGGTCATGGCACAGCTGTGGTAAGGCAATGACATGAGAACCATTAGGTTTCACTGCATTGTAAAGCCTGCGAGGGGTGGGGGAGTGGCGGGGGGGGGTGGATGGAGAAAAGGCTAAACATGTGGCCCTGGGCCTTGGAAGCCTCCTGAAGGCGTGGGTTTTCTGCAGAGGGCAAAGGGCATGACCCCCATACTTTGAGGACAATACCCCCATGGTTTTTGAGGACAAAATTATTTTTTTTACTAAGATTAAGGGTACAGATGGATTAAAAGGGGAGTACTGGCTGTCGGCAAGACTCTGTGGGGTGATCTGGGGACAAATGGTGAGACCTGGAGGTATCTGAAGGACTTTTAGGGGTAGAATCCATTGGAACTGGACAGTGGCTGAGCTGATGGTCCTCCAAGCTTCCAGAACGACAGCTCGAGCCCCTGAGCTGACTCTGGCGAGTGTGACAAGCACAGGGATACCACCACCGGGGCTGTGGGCACCACGCAGGGCAGGCTGGAAAGCTCGTTGCCGGTGCCACCCAACACCAGAATCCAGCCTGGGCTTGGCTTAGCTTCCCGGGTGACCTGTCTCTGCCCTCTCTATATAGGAAGGCATGAAGTTAGCACCTGGCACAGCGCAGACTCCATTCAGTAAGTGGTAATGGAGATTATTAACTGGTTAGGGGGCACTGAGGGACAGACAAAAGACAACTCCATCCGCTCACTCACTATTCACTTGCTGAACTCCCTCTTCCCTCCCCACACGCCCCGGCCTGCACCCACTGAGCCATACACAGTGGGGTGACTGAGGGAAGACGAGGGCATCGGTACTGAGCACTGCAGGACTTAGGAAAGTTGGGGAGAAAAGGAGTTCCCTTCCAAGTTCCCTGATAATGCAGAGGTGTCAAGAAGGATCTTCTGAAGGGTCGGGGTCTGGCTTCTCACAGTCCACAATGAGTATTTTACTATTATCTGGGAGGAGCACCAACAGCAACCAAGCCACTGGGCCTTTTTAAAAACATGTCAGAGGCCTAGCGCGGTGGCTCACGCCCGTAATCCTAGCTCTCTGGGAGGCCGAGGCGGGCGGATTGTTTGAGCTCAGGAGTTCGAAAGGAGCCTGAGCAAGAACGAGACCCCGTCTCTACTAAAAATAGAAAGAAATTAATCGGACAACTAAAAATACATAGAAAAAACTAGCCGGGCATGGTGGCACATGCCTGTAGTCCCAGCTACTCGGGAGGCTGAGGCAAAAGGATCGCTTGAGCCCAGGAGTGTGAGGTTGCTGTGAGCTAGGCTGACTCCACGGCACTCACTCTAGCCGCACTCACTCTAGCCGGAGCAAAAGAGTGAGACTCTGTCTCAAAAAAAAAAAAAAAAAAAAAAAAACATGTCAGTGAGCAAATACTCCACGTGCAGGGCAGCACTCTGACACACAGAAGGGCCTGGGGCAGGACAAAGCGCTGGGCAGGCTGGCTTCTGGCATCTTCCAGGGCCCACTTCTGTGGTGACACCTGGCCCCAGGGAAAGAGTTGGCTCGTTTATTGGCTTCACCAGGCCGAGCCTGCTGCCTTCATCTCTGCATCCTCCGCCCAGCACGGGCTTCGTGCCGGAAGCCTCAGAAAATTTCATGGGAGGAAGGAATAAAACCGGAGTGACTTGGTTTGTCCCATATTGAGGTGTACTACGGCACATGTGCTAGGGTTGTGTGTGCACTTCCCACAGAACAACGAGGCCCAGGGTCCTCGTTTGCTGAGCACCACGGAGGCCACGCACACATGCGTTATTTGAAACTCGTTCCCATTACACAGACGGGGAAACCGAGTCTCAGAGGAGACTGTGTGAAAGCGCTGCCTGTCCCTCAAGCGGTATCCTGTATGCTCTGTCTCTGTGACTTCGACACCCCGTCCCCGCAGTACAGTGGGCGAGCGCGTGGGGGGAGCCTCATCAGTCTGCGTCTGGGAGCAATGAAAGACTCAACCATCGCCCCCCGACCGCTTTGTGAGTTTCCTTGCAGCGGCCACCCTCGCTACCCCTCCCTCTCTGTGCCCAGAACCCAGCTCCGAAATGCCGGCGGTGGAGGCCGCGGGCTCCCCCATCCCCCAGCACACACTTCTGCCCCCTTTGGTTTCCACTCCGGCCCCGACGGTCACACCTGTCTCCTGATGGTGACCTGGCCCGAGTCGGGACACGGCGCCATTTCTGGGGGAGGCGCGTAAAGGGGACGCTCCCGCAGCGCGGGTTGGTAAAACTAAAAAGTCTTTTCCCCGAACTCCGAGGGCGTCTGCCCCGCCCAGGGCCCGGGCGGGAGGGGGCAGACATCCCGGGGACATGCGCGGTGGCGGGGGAGGGGCGCCCGAACTTGAAAAGGGAACTCGACCGGGAAAGCAAAACCCAAGGGGTTTTCGTTCACTCCAGCCTGGGAGACACAAAGGAAGCCGCGGGCGGCGAAGCGCAGGTCTGCAGCACTGGCGACACCGCGGCTCCTGCGCCCGGGCAGCTTCCGTAGGGGAGGAAAAGCGGGGCAGCCCGGGCTGGCTCCGTCCGGCCACACCCAGACACTGCACCTGGGCCGGCGCCCTCCCGGCCCAGCCTCGCTTGCGTCCGGGAGGCCGAGTGGGTGCGACAGGCCGGCGGGACCCGCCCTCCCGAGCCCCTGCCCGCCGCCACTCCCTCAGGCTCTTCCCTTTCTAACCTTTCTTCTGGCCTAAACTCCAGATCCCCCGCCCAAGGGCCCACCCACACCCGAGAGTTTAGACGCACATCGACCCTGAACCCTCCCAGATCCCCTGCGCTGTCCGCCGACCGCAGCCAGATCGGGCCGGGCGGCGGGTCACGTGCCCGCGGTGGGGGCGGGGAGGGCGCGGCGGAGTCCCCGGGCCGCACGTGCGGGGCCTCCGGTAGGCGGGGCTGCGGCCGCGGCCGCCGCTGCTCTCCCGGCTTCCGCCGAGGAGTCCTGGGCGCTGGCCTCGAGCGGGCGCGGGGGCTGCGCGCAGGATTCGCAGTCGTGAGCACGACCCGAGAAACGCTGGGCCTCTGTCCTGGCGGAGCTCAGGGATTACGAGCTATCGGGGCTGCACCGACAGTTGTTAAGGACAGGAAGCCCTCACTAAAGTGGCGCTGTTGGCAGATCGCAGAAACTAGGTCTGACCTTAAGCGCCTGGTAAGAGCTCTTGTCCACAAAGTCAGTACAGAGGAGTGAGTAATCTCGGGTTTTCTGTTGTTTTATTATGGAGAATTTTGAGCGTAAACGAAAGTTGTGATGGTAAACTGAGCCCCCAGGTACACACCAGCCAGATGGAACGATAAATCTGACAATGTGGGTTTGTCTCCCCCGCCCCTGCCCGCCGCCACTCCCTATTATGATTGTGAAACTAATCCTGACATCACTTTTCAGATTAGGCCCCCTGAAACAATCGCTGGGTTTTGATGTGAGGCCCATTGTTTGTTTAGAAAACTTTTTAAAAATGCTGAGTAGATAAAAATGTTGCGTGGAGATAAAATGTTGAGAGGAGATAAAGATGTGCAAGGAGTGGAAATGGAGATACAAAGGACATAAACAAGGGTGAAAAGAGTGCAAAGACTTACGTGATGTCTGTAAGTGTGGGGGCATGCTTTCTGGGACGTCAGGTGGCCCAGGTGAGAGCTGGAACTGGGTGGGGGCAGTGGAGCTGGTGAGAAGAGGCTGATTCAAGGCACGGGGGTTTGGCCGTGTTACATCTGAGCTGCCTTTTAGATATCCGAGTGGAAATGTTACAGAAAGTAGGTGACTAAGTAAAATTCTTAGAGGCAGAGCAGGGCTGCAGATAGAAAGCCGGGAGTCGAGAGCACGTAGTGTGTTCAGAATAATGGGACCGGAGTTGGTAGAGATACGGCCAGCGAAGTTGGGGGGAAACCAGGCAACCTTGGTCTCCCAGAAGCCAAGGGGAAAACGTGTTCCGAGAAAGATAGAGGGACCAACAGTGCGGAACGCCGCGGAGAGGTTAAGGAGGAGGCAGGCAGAAGAGTAAAGATTGGGTTTAGTAATATGGACACATTTGGTGACCTTGGCAAAAGCGGTTTCAGAGGAGTGACAGCTGAAAGCCAAGCCAGAGTGTGGAGAGAACAGGGGTGAGAGACTGATAGATTAATCTCTGAAGAAATTTTGGTGTGAAGAGAAACTAAAGAAAGGAGACTGAAGAGGGCATGAGGTCAAGGCACATTAAAACAACAACAATAAAAATAACACATCTTTTAATACAGAAAGTTTAAGCTTTTAAAGCTTACACAGGAGAGACTAATATAATGTACCTATTCCCGTAATCCAGCTTCCGTGATTATCAACATACAGTAAATCTTGTTTCCTCTTTTTGTCTGTCTGGTTGTTTTAAAGCAAATCTCAATTCATTCACTCCCAATCTTAAATAGACTTCAGAATGGATCTTTAAGAGATTAGTATTCAGTCTTTGATAGTCGAGGATTTTGTAAACATATTCACAGTACAGTTATCACACCTAAAAATAATTAGCAATAATTCCTTAACATCATCTAGTATCCAGTCACCAGTGTTCATGTTTTCCTGACTGTCCCATAAATGATTTTGTTTCATAATTGGGTTATTACAATTAGCATCCAAACAGGCACATGTATTATTACATTTGGCTGGTATGTCTCTTAAGCCCCTTTTAATCCGTAACATTTTGTCTTCCGATTTAAAAAAAATTTTTTTTAAGAAAGCATTTCATTTGTCCTTTAGAATTTTCTGCATGATGGATTTTGCTGGTGTCTTCCTTATGACAGTGCAGTGAATGTCCTAGGGCATCACATGAGTTTGGTCGTTGCTGTGACTCATCAGTGGATCCAGGAGTTGGCTGCCTGGTCCTTCCATTGTTAGTTCGCCATCGCCCTTTCGCCTGCCACCCCATCAGCATTACAATTCCAGTCAGGAGTGCTCCTGAAAGACGAGTGAAAAGAAGTGCTCCCAAGGGGCAGAACTTGGAGCAGAATATTTAATTGTCTACGTGGTCTGAACTCGGAGATGGCTTCAAACTGGACTTATGGGTAGTGGCAAACAGACTTGAGAGAACAGGTCTGGAAGATGACATGGTAACAGGAAGTCTAGGAAAGAGGCCTGTGGATGAACCTCTCAGAATGGACACAGTACGCACATAACTATGTCCCATGTGACTGCTCTCCAAAGGACATTTACTGTAGAGGAGGCTCTCAATAACCAAGTAGACAAAATGACACATTCTGTGGATGTCAGCCACCCTCATGCCTGTGCAGTGGTCCACGTGGCAGGGATATGGGTTATACCTGGACCAAAGAAGAACATTAAGACTGACCTGGCTACTGCCACTCCTAAGTGTTTAACCTTCCAACAGCAGAGACCAAGACTGACTGCTTCTCTCCCCCAGTATGCCACTATACCCCAGGGGGACCAGCCAGCTAGCTGCCTGTTAGTAGGTTGATTATATTGGACCCCTTCTATCATGGAGTGGGCAGCAATTTGCCCTCGCTAGAATAAATATACACTCTGGATGGGATCTGCCTTCCCTGTCTGTTGCTTCTGCCAGTGCCACCATCCAAGGATTTTCCGAATGCCTTATGCACTTTCATGGCAATCCTCTGCCATGCAACAGTACTTCTGATCAAAGAAATAATTTCCTAACAAAAGAATTGCAGCAGTGAGCATGTGTGCATATAAGTCACTAATATTACCATGTACCCCATCACCCAGAAACAGCTGGCCTGAAAGAATGGTGGAATAGCCTGTTGAAGACTCTGTTCTGGTGCCAGTTGAGAAAAACACCCTGAAAAGAACGGGATCTGTCTTACGCAATGTGCTATATGCCGTGAACCAGCAGTCAATATACAGTGCTGTTTGAAGGTCTGGAAATAGGAGTAATTAGCTACTCTTACACTTATTTTTAACTCCTGCTCCCACAACTCTGAGCTCTGATGAGAGATCTTAGTTCCCAAGGGAGAAGTGTTTGCTAATATTAAGGGACACAGCTACGGTTCCACTGAATTGGAATCTGAACATTTTGCACTTCTCATTCGGTGAGGAAAGAGGTTACTCTCCTGGCTGGGATGATTCACCCAATTGCCAAGTTGGATTGTTGCTATACAACAGGGGCAGCAAAACTATGTCCAGAACCAGAGGATCCTGTGTGCCACCTCTTAGTACTTCCATGTCCACTAATAAAAGTTAATGTGAAAAAAAAAGTAAATGGGAAATTAAAGCAACCCCGACAAAGCAGGACCACTGAGAATTCAGACCCTTTAGATACAACGTTTTGAGTCACTCTACCAGGTAAAGTATCCTAACCTGCTGAAATCCTGGCAGAGGGCAAAAGAAGTAAAAGAGTAGGTAGTGGAAGAAGGAATTTGTAAATATTAACCACAGCCTGTGAGCACTTACAGACCTGATACAGAGGATCATAGCAGCTGTGCACTGCCGCTGTTTCTTGATTCTAACATTCCATCAGACCAGCAGCTTCAAAGTGATGTGCTGTATGGTGGGATCAGTGTCGAGTGGCTCAGGGTGCTTTAGGACTATGTTGTGATAGAAAGCAGGAGAGTTAGCCCCGGGGTGAGCTGTGAATGTGGCCCGCTGTCCATCACAGTTGACTGCCATCTGCTTTGAGCCACCTTCCTGGTAGCATTGAAAAGACTACATTTGCCAGATCAACAGTTGCACGCCAGTAGCCAGAGGCCGTGTGGCTCTGTAATAGTCAAGATACACTTCCTCGAGGAAACCTGGCCTCCCCTTCATTAGATGGGTTTTGGGTGTAAGAACCAGCTCATGTCTGCCAAGTAAGCAAGAGATTGAGATTTTCCAGTTTAATGGCTGTCATCAGCCATCTGCCAAGGCTGTCACCACAGATCTGTGTGTTAAAGGCCACTTCATTTTCATTCCAGTTTTGTCCCCCATTACAGTAATTGTGTCTACCTTGCCTCTGATGATTAAGTGCTACCACCTGGCCTCTGCTATTTCAGAATCCTGTCATCCCTATTGGCACCAGGGAGTCCGGGTCCATTGCTGCATCGTCTATGTAAACCCTGGCCCACAGAGCATGGCTACCACTGAGTTTCTTAACACTGGTACATTCTATATTGCTTTAGTGAAGACAGTGTCTTCTAGAGGTCATGGTCAGCTGGCAGGTTCTCTGGTTCTACATAATAAGTCCAATCTCAAATGGCTCCCTTAACTTTTTGACCCCTTCCTCCACATTCTGCCAAGGCAAGCCCAGCATCTCTGCCTAATTTGCTGTAGGATATTATTGTTTCCAAACTTTAAGGGGCTATTCCAGAGGATATTAGAACTTACTCCAGAACTTCTTGCCAGGATATGAAATCCTGGATCATGAGAGGGTTCCCAATATCAATAAACTCTCCCTATCCTAGACTTATAATCCACCCTTCCTGGTCCATTACTCTCAAGATTCATTCCCAGGTATGTTCTGCTTGTTCCTGCCAGAATATACCAGCCATGTTCTGAAGCTCTTTTGCTAAGACCTGCCCCTAGTTTTTGGTATAGACGTCTTGAAGGCAGGAAAGAGCAGATCTCTAGGAGGGCAAGTCTCATTGTGCAAGATATCTGCCTCTCATGAGGACTTGGCATGGTCTCCAGGTAATGCCAGGCTCCCTGGTAGAGAGGAAGGGGCCAGTCTGTTGTTCCAGGTAGTTAAGGTGAATCTGGGTATTTAAGGTTCTCAGTTGCAACTTCTCAAATGTCTCATCCAGGACTCAAAGACTTACTCCTTCCCTCTCTGGTTTCTAACAGAGGAGGCTTGCTGAGGCTGTGAATTAAACCTCCTTTGTAACTCTTCTACTCTTAAAATGAAATTTTGAGTCTGATTTTCAGCACTCTCTGTCCTCTGGCGACAGGAGATGAGAGTCTTTTTGAATGCCTTCATGGAGGCTTTCTGGCTTTCACAGCATACTTGGAGTTGATAGTTGGCTTAGTTGGCTGGTTAACTTGAGCCCATTATTATTTTTTTTTTAGATGCATACTCTTGTTCTGTTGCCCCACTGGAGTACAATGGCACCATCACAGCTCACTGCAGCCTAGAACTCCTGGCTTCAAGCCATCCTCCTGCTTTGGCCTCCCAAAGTGCTGGGATTATAGGTGTGAGCCATGACATGTGGCCCCTCTGGACTCAATCCTAACAGTAACAGTTCTGTCTCTGTTCCATCTTTACTTTATTCAGCAAACAATCTGCTGACCAGAGCCATCCAGTCTCTGTGCTAGAGTGGGCGATACAGGGGTGTGTATCTACCCTTCATCTCAAGAGAACTTTGATCTTGCAGTCTAAACTTTGGGACTGGCTTGACCCTTTGTGGGTATAGAATTTAGGAATCTTGGTATACCCTCTACTCTATTGATATTGAACTTCCCTGTGGCTTCAGACATACTGGGCAGTTTCATACCTCAGGGCCTTTGCTTGTGATGGTCCTTTGCCCTGGAACATCATTCCTCCTATTCCTTCTTCGTGTTGTAACAAACTCTTGCTCCTCTCTGAAGACTTAACCTGAGGTATCCCTTCTCCTTTCCCTGACTTCTCTAAACAGGACAGTGGCTTCCTCTATGGAATTTGCATATATATGCATACATCTATTATGGCCTGTATTGCAACTCTTTTTTTGTCTGCTTTTCCCCTGCCCAGAGTATGACCTCCTTTGGGGCCTCATTCATCTCTGTATCTTCATTCATTCATTCAACAAATCTTTTTTGAGTGCTTGCCTATCCCAGGCGTGGGAGCTCAGTCAATGTCTGTTGAAGGGATGAATGAATTGCTGAGAGGCTGGTACCCCATGATGCTGTGTTGCTAGGTTACACACTTTAGTGATGATCAGAGAGGAGGGGGCGTGACTGCTGTTGGGTGAGATGAGAGTAAGCATCTACACACTTTCCTGCAGGATCAGGGAAACTTTGTGGGTGGAAGTTCCACACTTCAGAACTGACAGTGTGGCAGGGTGAGGTTTGGGCTTCTGATGGTGATTTTCACTGTGCGTGGGGAGAGGGGTGGGAGGAAGGACAGTAGGAAGGAGTTGTGTTAGAAGCTTTCCAGGATGCAAGAGTAGTTTGAAAAATCCCTAAGAGATTGTCTTTCCTTCATCCTTCAAGTTAAAAGTCACTGAATTAAAAGCTTTCTAAGTAAGAGTAAAGAGAATACTGAAGGGACGGGTTCACCATTGCAGTATGCATAGGTGCCTGCCAGGGCCAGGCACAAAAACGTAAGTGACACATGCTGATTGGAGCAGAATATGGCTCATGTCTGGCGGGAGTCACTCCTAGTCGGCGCAGAGAGAAGGTCTCCTGAGGAATTATGGGCCCAAGCATTGCCAGATCTTCCAATTTTTCAGCAGAGGTCGCGAGTCTAGGTTTTAATGTGAAATACCCCAATTTTTCAGTGTTGAAAAGTATATCAAAGTTTCACAAAGCCAGGAGTTTCCAGGCTCTGGTCTTCCCTTGGCCCAGTACTGCTCGCAGCCCAGCCTTCCACGGCGCATTCCCAGCAACAGACGAGCTCCCAGCACACCGCTGCTGAAGAAAATCTCTACCCCTGCAGCTTCCACTGTGCCCCCGCAGGTTGCGGTGCCTCCCTTAACTCTGCCCTTCCCTCCTTGATTCGTCGGTTCCTGTGTCCATGTCAGATTTCTGGCTCCCCCTCCAGGCTGTGAGCATCTGGAGGGCAGCGATAGTATTGTCTACGTTCTCTGCATTGGCCCGCAAAGGAACAGTAAGTGCTCACAGCGAAGCCTTCGGGGGAGCACAAGAAGAGGAGGGGTACGGTGTGTCTATGGAGGGAGGTTGTGACAAATGGCCTACCTGTTCCCTCCTGACACTGGAACTTTTGTCTAGCTCTGCTACCCAAGTTGTGTCACCTAGTGGGTGACACTAGTGGTGTCAGCAGGGGAGGGGTTTGTACAGCAAGCTATTTGTTTTGAGACAGAGTCTCACCCTGTTGCCCGGGCTAGAGTGCCGTGATGTCAGCCTCGCTCACAGCAACCTCCAACTCCTGGGCTCAAGCAATCCTCCTGCCTCAGTCTCCCGAGTAGCTGGGACTACAGGTGTGTGTCAGCACGCCTGGCTAATTTTTTCTACTTTTAGTAGAGACGGGGTCTCACTCTTGCTCAGGCTCTTCTCTAACTCCTGAGCTTAAGCGAGCCTCCCGCCTCGGCCTCCCGGAGTGCTAGGATTACAGCTGGAGCCACCGAGCCGGGTCAGGACAAGCTATGAAAGATCACCCTAGGGACTGCCCATTGCTGACTCTCCCTGTGGACACCCCATACCCCTCCTCATCCTACTCCAGTCCTTCCCTCTGATGGTCTCTCTGTATTTGTCTGGTAGGCAGGGAGGAAGAATTGAGAGAAAGAACTGGACCTAGAAAGGGAAATCATGAATCTCAACAGCCACTGAATGGCGATGTCTATGTGCTTTTTTGGTGGGGAAGGGAATTCAATGGTACAGAATTTACAAAACACCAAATACAACCCCAAACCCTTGCCACTGAAGCCAGCCTAGGTAGATGGGTGTCGAGAGACCAAAGTGCTACATGGTTGCCTTGGCAACCAAATTTGTTAGTGATAAAACAACAGACAGAAAGCTGCAACTTACAACCTGTTCACAGGTTTATCTACTAAAACAAAGTCCTGGGGCCCATGCGGTGGCTCAAGCCTGTAATCCTAGCACTCTGGGAGGCCGAGGTGGGTGGATCGCTCAAGGTCAGGAGTTCGAGACCAGCCTGAGTGAACAAAAAAAGAAAAGTAAATGAAAATAAGCATTTTTATTAAGCAAGCTTTTACATACATAAACATATGTAATGGTAGTCACTTCAATTTTACTATCATACTTTTAGAGTTTTTTTCTTTTTTAAAATTTTAAATAGTTGGCTATATTTACATTTCACAGAACTTATAAGCTTTTTTAATTAACAAAATTTTTTTTAGAAATAGGATCTCATTATGTTGCCCAGGCTGGAGTGTGGTGGCTATTCACAGGCACCATCATCGTTCATCACAGCCCGCAACTCCCGGCCTCAACCAATCCTCTGCCTCAGCCTTCCAAGTAGCTGGACTACAGGCACATGCCACTGTGTCTGGCTTTATCATACTTTTAGAGGTTGTATAGGGCTATTATAATTCTTTCACTACAGCTTTATGCCATGTGAAGAGAAATTGCACTTGCTTTTTTTTTTTTTTTTTTGAGACAGAGTCTCACTGTGTTGCCCAGGGTAAAGTGCCGTGGCGTCATCCTAGCTCACAGCAACCTCACACTCCTGGGCTCAAGCAATCCTCCTGCCTCAGCCTCCCGAGTAGCTGGGACTACAGGCATGTGCCACCATGCCCGGCTAATTTTTAATATATATTTTTAATTGTCCAATTAATTTCTTTCTATTTTTAGTAGAGACAGGGTCTCACTCTTGCTCAGGCTGGTCTCGAACTCCTGAGCTCAAACGATCCGCCCGCCTCAGCCTCCCAGAGAGCTAGGATTACAGGCGTGAGCCACCGCGCCTGGCCGCACTTGCTTTTTATATTGATGTTGAGAAGCAAGTCACACTAAAAAGTGTATCTTGATTTCATTTTAAAAGTGCTTTCCAATAAAGTTTGTATTAAATAAAAACTTTTTGCAGCAAATAGGGTGATATAATTTTCCATCCATAATTTTAAATCATGCAGGAAGTTTCCACCAAATTAAAAGGAAGCTTTGGGTTGGGCACAGTGGTTTATGCCTGTAATCCCAGCACTTTGGGAGGCCGATGTGGGAGTATCAGTTGAGCCCAAGATTTTGAGACCAGCCTGGGCAAAAAGCAAGATCCCATCTCTACAAAAACTATTTTTTTCCTTAATTTTTTTTTTATTCTTTTTCTTCAGTGTCACAGAAGGTAGGCAATAACTCTACAAAAACTAAAAAAAAATTTAGTGTACTGTGGTGGCATGCACCTGTAGTTCCAGCCACTCAAGAGGCTGAGGCAGGAGGATCACTTGAGCCCAGAGTCTGAGGTTGCAGTGAGCTTCGATGATGCCACTGCACTCTAGCTCAGGCAACAGAGCTAGGCCCTGTCTCAAAAAAAAAAAAAAAAAGGAGGCCTTGGTAGACTATGTATGTGTGGTCACTGGTTGCTTTTGCCATTTCATTCCCCACTATTTTATAAGGCAAAAAAAATTTTTTTTTTTTTTTTTTTGAGACAGAATCTCACTTTGTTGCCCGGGCTAGAGTGAGTGTCGTGGCGTCAGCCTAGCTCACAGCAACCTCAAACTTCTGGACTCAAGCAATCCTTCTGCCTCAGCCTCCTGAGTAGCTGGGACTACAGGCATGCGCCACCATGCCCGGGTAATTTTTTTCTATATATTTTTAATTGTCCAATTAATTTCTTTCTATTTTTAGTAGAGACGGGGTCTCGCTCTTGCTCAGGCTGGTTTCAAACTCCTGAGCTCAAACAATCCTCCCGCCTCAGCCTCCCAGAGTAGGCAAAAAATTTTAATTACAATTATTGAATATTTATAAATATTTTAAGGATATTTATTTGACATTAAAGTAAGAAGCAATTTACAACATCAATGTAAGAATTTAATTTTTAACATTGATTCAAAGGGTTTACTAATCAGAAATTAGAAGGCAATAGAAGCAACACAAAGCTAACAACTAGAGAACGCCTAATTACATGATACCACGTACACTATCTCAACAGAATGCTAAGCAGTCATTGCAAATGAGAATCGTGAAGACAATGTCGCAACATGAAAAACCACTCCTGCTACGTTATGTGAAAAAGCAGAACTAGAAATTTCATACGCCCTAAGATTATTTTACACAATGCCTAGCACCCAGGAAGTAGTCAATAATGTCAGATACTATTATTAATTAGTTGTGTAAATATTCTATAAATTATACTTTTAAAATAAATATTTAAAAATTTATATTTTAAATTTTATTTAGAAATTTGATAATGATGCAAAACTAACAACCCAGTACAAAAATAGCATTAAAAAATGGACAAAGGATGTGAACAGACAGCTCTGAGGAGTGGAAATGTAAATGAGCCAAACAAATGAAAAAATGTTCAGTCCACCTCCTAACAGGAGAAAGGTAAGTTATAATTAGCCCGACGTATCATTTAAAATCTATTAGATCAGCAAGGTCCAAAGAGTTTGATGACATTGTGTTGCAAGAGTGTAGGGAAAGAGGCACTCTCATACCTTGCTGTGAGACTGTAAAATGGCACTATTTGTGACTAGCCATTCGGCAATAGTTAAATCTAAAATAGATGTGCTCTTATCCCACTAATTCCACTTCTAGGAATTTATCCTACACTCTACTTCAATGTACGCAAAATTACTTGAAAAGGTTTATATATTGCAGCACTGGTGTAATACCAAATGATTGGAAATGACGTAGATGTCCCCTAATAGGATTTGTTTCAATACTCCATACAAAAGAGCACTTAAAAAGTGTGGGAGGCCAGCCAGGCACAGCGGCTCACGCCTATAATCCTAGCACTTTGGGAGGCCCAGGTGGGAGATTGCTTGAGACCAGTTCAAGACCAGCCTGATCAACATAGTGAGATCCCACCTCTACAAAAAACAGAAAAATTATCTGGTCATGGTGGCAACAGAGCAAGACTCTGTCTCAAAAAAAAAAAAAAGGGTGGGGACAGGGACTAAGTGTATTAAAATGAACAGTCTTCAGTGTTACAAGTGATAGCAGCAAGGTGCAGCACAGGGTGTAAAGTATGCTTCCCTCACCATGTATAAGAACACGTTTATCACGCACAGCCTATCTGGGGCAGAATGCACAGAAATCTTTACAGTGGTTCCTGCTTCCAGGATGGAACAGAGTCACTACGGAACAATGGGAAGGGAGCTTCTTATTGTGTACCTTTTTTTGTACCTTTTTTTTTTTTTTTTGAGATGGGGTATCGCTTTGTTGCCCGGACTAGAGTGGAGTGGTGAGATCATAGTCCACTGCAGCCTCGAAATCCTGGGCTCAGGTGATCCTCCTGCCTCAGCCTTCTGAGTAGCTGCACCTTCTGAGGTGCATGCTGCCACACTCGCCTTTTGTACCTTTTGAATTTTGTTGCTTTTGCACGTTACCAATTCAAAAACTAACTGAATAAAATAACATCTTTTTAATTTAAAAAGATGCAAAAATGTAATCAACATTCTTTTAAAAATTAATAAAATAATAGTCCTGTAAAAATTTTCTTAATTTGATCTTGCAGAAGTCATCTGGTTTGATGGGATAGAAGTGAGGAGGGCTTGGGGTCTCAGTCCTGGTTGTGCCTCCGACTCGGGGTGATGGTGATGGGTTACACTCTCTCTCTACGGGAAATTGACAAATTATAATTATATGTACTTGGGGTACAATGGGATGTTATGCGATATGTATACAACGTGAAATGATTAAATCAAACTAATTAACATATCCGTCACCTTGATACTTATTTTTTATTTTTTTTTTTTTGAGACAGAGTCTCACTTTGTTGCCCTGGCTAGAGTAAGTGCCGTGGCGTCAGCCTAGCTCACAGCAACCTCACACTCCTGGGCTCAAGCAATCCTACTGCCTCAGCCTCCCAAGTAGCTGGGACTCCAGGC
>CAUYSK010113210.1:0-52430 GCA_963575035.1 Avahi laniger | reverse complement strand
TTAGCGAAAAACGGGGATATGTGTGTGGAGGAGCGTCTTTTAGTTGTTTCTCTTAGAATCAAAAAGGCTTACACTATCCAAAAGATTTCACTGGAGTCTTGAATATCCCTGGGGTTTTTCTGAAACTAAATAGAGTAAATCCAAAACATTTCTATCTAAGTTTATGTGATATTTATTGAAAGCTAGTACCCCTTCCTGTGAATACTCTATTTTCCCCAAAGAATGTTTTTTAAGATCCTCCCACCACAGGGCCTTTGCCCAGGCTGTATTCTCTGTCTAACTGCCCTTCCCTACCCCTTCTCTTCCTACCTATGGAATGCATTCTTCAAGCCTCAAGTCAAAGTCACCACTTTAGAGAAGAACCCCTTTAAGAAGACCTCAGTATTAGATCAAAGTTGTCTTTCTAGTAGCTCACCTTGGTTTTCTCTCATAAGATGACAAAGTTGTGATTATATACTGGCATAATTATGTTATTAATTATTGTCACCCAACTGGAGTGTAAGCTCTGGAAGAGCAGTGACTATGTGGGACTTCCATTGTATCATCTTCACTGAAAGGAAAAAAAATGCATAAATGGAGAATTCTAATATATTTGGCCTAAAATCTTATTACTTCCAAAGACTATGCAAATATCCTATATGTAGATATCAATGATATCATACATGTTGCTTATCAATATATATTATATATACATATTATCAAGATGTACCAATGTGGATATCAATATATATTACTCAATGCATTTTTCTTAAGTTCAATAATTCCTTTATTATGGATCACTTTTCTTCAATTATATCTTGATTTTTAGCTCTCGTTCTTTCTGATGGCAGCTTGTAACTGATCCTGTTTCCTTTCTGGTCCTTCACATAGAGAATGGCACAGCCAAATCTGATTCTCAAATATACTAAATCTCGTGGGTTTTATTTCCTTTCTTTTTGTGTAAGTAGTCGCAATTTCCTACTTCCATCTCTAGTTTTTTTAAAACTTATTGTTTACGTGTCCATTGTCGTGCACACTATCCTAAGTAGAAACATTTGCTCCCTCATCTGTATGACATCTGCACCCTGTACTCACATCTATTCTCGCACCCACCGTCCTGTATTGTTTTTATCGGTTTCAGTCTGCATTGCCTATGAGACTGTGAGCTCTTTATGGGAGGAGGGCAGGACAGGCCTTATTTGATTAGGAGTTCCCATTTCTAAGCACAGTACCTGGCATGGAACACACTCTTGGTAAATAAATATTTGTTCAACTGAAATTCTTCAAATCTTTTTTTTTGTTTTGTTTCGGAAAGTATTGGTGTATTGATGGATCCAATTCAAAATCTTGAACTTGACTACAATTAATCTTATTGTTTCATTTTCTTCCCAGCTCGACTTCCTACTCTCCCCTGATAAGGAGATGCAATTCCTGTTGTCCCCCATCTTCTACATGATTTCATGTCACAACTATGATTAATGTGCTATTCAACCTCTTGCCCACCTCGCTAGTAACAACGTTAAAGAACAGTGGCCTTGCTACTAAATGCCACTCCAACAAATGTCATGTCTCTCTGCCCCTTGTTTATAATTCTTTATCTTTTTCAGATCCCATGGGGATATTCATCTCTAAGGCCAATTTGAATTAATTTTGCATGTGAGATTTCAAAAGGCCTGAAAATATAGAACAAAGCCTTGTTCACAATCCAAAAGCAATAAGGCTCGATCCTCGAGCTATAATCGAAATCAATGTCTAAAAGGATATTTTCTTGCTCTAGAATAATAATAATTACATAGCACATTCTTCATGCAAGGTCCTGTTCAAAGAACTTTCTATATACTGCTATTGACTTTTTTTAATCCTCAAAATAACCATGTAAAGTGGGTATGATTATTATCCTCATTTTATAGATGAGGCAACTGAGTTATAAATCAATTAAGTAACCAACCCAAGGTTTCAATCAAGGCACTCTTGCTCCAGAATTTGTATCATGCTACACTGCCTCTAGGAAACTACTTATTTGAACTATTTGTAGCAACTCAGATTTTCTGGTTATCCATTATTGCATTTAAAAACTACCCCAACATGTGGTGGCTTAAAACAACAACCATTTTATTAAACCTCATGATTCTGTGGGCCAGTGGCTTGGCTGGGTTTATCCTCTGCTCTATGTAGCAACAAAAGGGCTCAAAGTGGGTGGTGTTCAGCCGGGGGCTGGGCTGATCTGGAAAGTCCTTGAGACTTACCCACATGCCCGGCCCCTTGATGTGGACAGCTGGAAGGCTGGTCTCTGCCGAGCCACTCTTTCTCTGTGTAATCCCAGGGTCTCTCCACATGGCACCTTAGCAGGATGGTCGCACTTCTCAGAAGATGGCTCAGTGCCCCAAGAGACCAAGGGGGAAGTTTTCAGTCTACTTAAAGACCAGGCCTGGAACTAGCACCGTGTCACTTCTGCACTGTATTTTCTTGGTCAACACATTCGCAGGCCAGCCAGAACACAGAGGGTAAATAGACCACATTCTCAGTGGGAGAACTGCCAGCGAATCTGTGGTCATCTTAGTCTGCCACACCAGGAATTACGGAGAAAGTTAACTTTTAGGCAGTTGAGTCAAAATACAATATTTTATATTTTGTCCCTTACTTTTTATTTTATAATTTTTTTATTGACTTTTTTTAAGTAATATAGAAGAACAGGAGCCAGGAATTCTGTCAGGTTCTACAGTCGTGCTGTCTCAATGATCACCTAACAGGGCTATGGTACGGCTTCTTGGGGCGAGGGTTTAAATCACTGTATAAAAAAATGCATACTTGATGACTCAGAGAGAACTTGCACACTGAAGGACCTGTACTCAACCCCAAGAAGAATGTTGTATAGTTTTTTTCTTGTTAACTAAACTGTAGTTTCTTCTTATGATTTTATATCATCGTTGATTAGAATGAAGAAAACAGAGTATGTCAGCTAACACACTGGATTTCAAGACAGGGTTACTTGCATTTAGTATGAACTGACAGATATAAGTGCCCTTCTCTGGGTCTTTGTCTTCATGTCTGTAAAGTGAATAGTTTGGGCCAGACTGTGTTTTCCAAACTGTGGCTTAAAATCAGTTTATAAAGGTACAATCAATATTTTTTAAACAAAATAGTATGAAAAAGAAGATAGAGTATATCTTATGCAGGGACGGTGAATATCGCTTGTGAGTCTTTTGTTTCAATTGTGGTTGCCTGTGTCTCTGTGTGTGTGTGTGTGTGTGTGTGTGTGTGTACACACACGTGTGTATACTAGATTATGTCATAAAAGGCATTTCTTGCTGTAAGTCATAGAAAGAAAAGACAAAAGTTTGAAAATTACTGGACTAGGTGACCTTTTATGATTCCTTCTAGATCAAAAAAATATGATTCTGGGCACAGTCATGATTTCTACCATAATTTTGTATGAAACAGAGGTTATATCTAACTTGCTTCAAATAAGACCCTGAATAAAATGACTATTTGTTATATTATACTTGACATATTTATCAACTCATATGTTATTATTCAAACCCAAAAAGCATTTAGTACTTTAGGTCAGATTTTGGTCAAAGAAAAACCTTCCCTGAACCTCACCTTCCTGCCCTCAGAAAAAAATCTCTGCACAACAAATATTCCCAAAACCTGGTTCATACATTTTGTATTCATTTCAAGCAGTATTTTTTAAATGGAAATTTTACTACCTCAAAAGTATTAGGACCATCCTTCCAATTTGGGATACAACATGCACAATTCAAGTTTTATTAAGAGTAATAATGTCTAGAAATTAAGCTGCAAGAAAATATTTTAAAACACAAATGTGAACAGTATCTTATTAATGCTGTATTAATTCAGAGGATACAATCAGCAAAATTAAAGAAGTGATTTACGGATACTAGTGTTGGATTTGGAGAGTGGATGAGGTGAATGAACCATCAGTTTCTTTTTGCACTAAAATTCCATGATTCAGCAATTCCACAGAAGTCGACAGTCACCTATGCTAAAGCATTAAGAGCCGACATGAATTGTGGATGACCTTGTTTCCCTTATCCTCTGGATTCTGTTGGTCAGAATATGGGACCAAGTAATTTCTCTCCTCTCAAATATAAAATAATGCAGACTCTTCTCTGTGGATTCAGCCAGCAAGCAAGATATATTTTTTTGCTCTAAATGCAAAGGTACTTCATGTTGGAAAATATTGATTTCCTAAACTTTTAAAATTTGACACTCAAGTAAATAGTACATGAGGAGTAAAGTTTAAATGGGCCCTTGAGAACAATGTATGATATTTATTGTTTGTCAAAAAATTTAGAAATGACATGATCAAATACCATCTTAGATTTTTTTTAAAAAATTCAAAGTTTACATAATAACAGATTTATGGGGGGGCACTTTAGTATTTTTAAAACACTTTTTATCATTCATTTATTCAGAAATACTTCTTGGGGGTCTACTTTGTGTCAGTCACTGCTCTAGAGAGCGGTGAACAAGACCAGGTCCCCGGCAGTTTACAGCTTAGCCGAGGGGGAAAGCAATGAGATCAGTGCAGATTGTGGTATGTGTTATAAAAGGGAAAAAGCATTCAGGATGACTTCAGTTGTGCAGGTCAAGGGAACCTCTGAGGAAGTGACTTTTGGGCTGAGACCTCAATGGCAGGAAGGAGCCACCGTGCTGGGCAGAGGTTTCCTGGCAGTGAACTTGCAGATGCCACAGAGGAAACGTGCCTGGCACGTCCCCACGAACCTTCTCATGCACTGGACACTTTCTCTCCACGTGAATGCGCTGCCTTTAAAATCTCATTCCTTATCCTTCTAATGCCAATCCCTTTTGGTTCCAAATTTTAAGGAAAAAAAAAAAAAAGAGAGAATTGAGGGAAAATATAGCAAAACTTTTCTGCAGAGTAAAACTCAAAATAGCCTGACAATTTTTTTAAACTTATATTTTAAATCACTTTAGGACAAAAGTCAGAATAGTAACATTTGATCGTATAAGGGATTTTTTTTTCTTTTTCCCTTTAGCCTAATTTCCCTAAAGGCCAAATTTCCATTAGCAGTGGTCTTGTCATATTCTAAATATTTACAGTTTTTTTAATTCTTTGTCATTATGAGCATTTTAAAATGGGTTGACTAATCAATTGCTTGTCAGCTACAAAAGAAAAAAAATACATTGTTTTTATTAATTGAGAATGTCCAAAGTTGAAGCTAATTTTCTCCAAAGTATTTTACCCATTTGGCACCTTCTTACATGTTAGATTGCTCCCCTTCTCACGCCATCATCACTCTCTCTCCTTCTAAGCACGGGAGGTTCGGAAGCAGTTAACAGAAAGGAGGTATTGATTTAGCTATGCTGAGGGATTCAGCGCAATGTTTTGGTATCAAGAGTGCTGTTTTTCTTTTGTTTTTCAAAAAGGTTTTTCAAATAGACCCCTGGCCTTTCACATGAAATATTTGAATTTTATCCTTGGTGTCTGAGAATAGAGCCCATTCCAATGTTGAAAAAAATGATCAGGGATTTATAAGGTAAAACCATGGGCAAATCGTCCAAGTTCTCTGAACCTCATTTTCTACTGTGAAACTCATAACCTCTGTTATTAAATAATGGAACATGAGAGCTGCAAGGAAGGAATTCTAGAACTCATCTCAGTTCTGGGGTTTTGCACAAACCATTCTCTCTCCCTGGAATGTTCTGACTCACTTGTTTCACTTAACAAACTTCTAAAGAGCTTTCAGATGAGTTGGCTTTGGCCCCAGAGAGACCTAGATTCAAATCGTAGCTCTGCCACTTAGTAGCTTATCACTTAGGGGACTCGAGTGTAAAATGGCCATCAAAAGAGGACTTACTAGGATTGTAAAAAAAAAAAAGGTTAACTGAGATAATTCACCTATATCTGCCCACATACAGCTGAGTGTCTGTGGTCTGCCCCATGAATATTAACAATTATTTTTACAGTACATGTTCTTGTATCTGATAGAAGATGCCCTGGTAGTTGGTAGGTTAATAAAACATTGGTTAAAGCAGAGGTAGCATGGCCTACTGGCAGTGAGCTTTGGGCATCAACCAGTATGTTTTACCGGGGGAGGATGACTGCCGGCTCACCTAGAGAGTATGGTAAATGCAGACATCTTCAAGACTTTCCACTGAATATTTTTTCAAATCTCAGTTTAACTATGCCCTCTTAGAGGTCTGCTCTGCCCATACTCTCTACCTAATCTTAGTTCTCTTTGTTCTGTGCTCCCATAGTAACAACCAGTATTTATTGAGCACATACTATGCGCTAGGGTATATTCTATATATTCTACATACATTAGTTCACGAAGTACTCACAAGTACCCAGTTAAATAGGTGTCAGTGTTTTGCTCATGACCAGGCAGCTAGTAACCTCAGTGATGGCTGTGCCCCTAGACATTCTACCTCCAGAGTCTGTGTCAGGAAGGACCACACAATCCTGCTAACCCACCGTATCCTGCACTTTTTCACCTGGATTCTTGTCACTCTTGATCTAAGCTCAGTTTGGTCTGTCTTCCTGGGCAGCTGCACTCCACGAGGTGAGAATCACGTTAGTGTTTTCAGCACTGAATCATCACAGATCTGATTCATAACAGGCTGTCAATACATGTGGAGACTGGCTAGTTCCAAATCGTCATTGTACGGATCAGAGAATGAAGTCAAGAGAGATTTAGTGACCTGCCCAATGGGCAAAGCTGATATCAGAATGTTGGCCTTCTCATCCAGAGACATTCTTTCCACGTCATCAAGCTGCTTCTTGTGTTGGTTTCCCTGCTCAACATCTTCTCATCCATTTGACAGCATTTTCTCCCTGAGACCACAGCTCCCAATCCCATCCCCAGACAGGTCTTAAATTCAGTTTCCCTTAACCAGATTTAAGTCTTTGATACAACGAGAGTTTTGAGTACATAAAAAAGGGAGGGAGAATGAAATGCTAAAACATCCAGAAAAAAAGCAAAACACAGAAGCTTAGCCCAAGCCGAGCTGCTGTCTGTGGCAGCGACGGTGTCTACACACACGGTACCAGGCTTCATAATTACCTCTGTGGCTGAGCCTCCACAAAGCCGTACCTTTGAACTAAAAAACAAAAACAAATAAATAACTAGCTCTGCTGATTAGCAAGGTACTGCAGCTGCTGGAAAAATCTCCTACATCGAACTTACTGTGGTATCATCATCCCTGATGTTTGTTTCTTCTTCCAGCCGAGATGAAGAGAAAACTGAATTGTGCTTCTAGTGTACAATCTTACCTAATTATGCCAGCTGATCACTTAAAAGTAATGTTTGCACACAGACCAGGGAGATGCTTACAAGAACCAGCTGGTCCAGAAAGGCTGTAAGTGAGGATTTGATTCCTTTTCAAAGAAGTGTTAACTATTTACATCTATTTTTAAACACCACATCGCAACAAGAATTACTGTGTTACGCTGTGAGGTGGTACTGTACTCAAGTTCCACAGGGGCAGGCAAATTTAGGAATAAAAGTTCTGCTCAACATGCAGAAAGCATGATGTTACCATCCACCACTTTAGGACATCCATCTGAGGGAAGACAGACTACTGTCCTTTGGTTTCGAGCCACAAATGAAAGCTTAGTAAGTTACTGGGGGAGAGACTGCATGTGTGTGCGTGTGCATGCACATGCAATTTCATACAAAGCAGAACGGAACAAGTTAAATATCACTAGGCTTTTGGACTTAACAGACTCGAGTCAGAATGTTGACGATATTACATGCCACCCACATGCCTTGGCCAAGTTACTTCCTGGGCTGTTGGGATCAGTCCCTGAGATGATGCATGTGTAAGTTAGGGCACAAATGCTTTGTACAAGCCAGATAAGCTATAAATAATGAATGCCAAATATTCAGTAGTGTATGGCTAAGACCTGTCCAAACATTGTCTTATCTAATCCACATAATAATCTTATGTAGCAGGTTTTACTGTCATTTTTGTTTTTACACTTGAGGGATATTAAGTATCTCTGTGCAAGAGGCACAGTGGAATTTGAACCTAAACCTGTGTGATCTCAACTCTGTTTGAACCCCAACTGTTAATCTCTCTTGCTGATTCTCCACACTCCCTTCACTGGCAAAGTTTGGGCATCTTTAATCCATCCAATTTCTGAGGAATTTACCCACAGCATGGATGTTCACCCATGCTTTTGAGGCTGAACAGGGATTTCCTTAACTCAACGCCTGGTTGTTGAGTGCCAACCATGTCCTGGCATGAGCCTGGGTGCTGGGGATACGAAAGTGAATAAGACAGTGAGCTTTTCACTCAGCTTACAGACACATAAGGGAGAGATAAAATAAGGAAAACGTTGCACTATAGTGTCTTCCATGCTGTTGGCACCTACATGGTACCTGGCATGTGGTAGGTGCAGAGTGAATGCATGAGGAATCACAAAGAAGTATTTGCAATGCAGTGGTTGCTGAGATATTGACTATGTCCAGAAAATTCAGGGAAGGCAGGCTTCCCGGAGGAAGGGGCTGTAGAGACAGCCCCTGAAGGATGAGTAACTCACCAGGCAGGCCGTGTGGGAAGGACACTGCAGGCAAAGGAAAGAGACCTGTTTCACGGTATAATGGGACTGGGTAAGGACTTGGAGTAACCAGCTCCCGTTATTTTTCTGATGTATATTCTCACTGTGGCTCATAGAGTCAAAGATCTATACAGACCGTTCACTGAGTAAAGTGATAGACCAGAAAGAACAAATAATAATCAAAATGGTAACTCTGAGACAGAAGCCAGAGTTTTCCAGATGAGCGACCCAAAGCACGAGAAACACTCGAAGACACGAACCTTTCTCAGCACACCGAATCCCCAACGCAAGCAGAGTACTGTGGACATGTATGGGCCACACCCAGCCCACGATCCGTGTGGTCTCTGTGTGACCACGTGATACCCAACAACACTTGTGAGACCGTGGGGGTAAAGAAGAAAAGTGCTCCTTCCTAAAGGAAATGAGGAGGACAGGTGACTTAGCTCTAATTCTGTTCATTCAGGGGGATGGAGAGACCACAATTCACAGCATGTAGGTGGGGCGGCCATTCCTCCCTCCCATACTCTATTGCTGTCTCCTGGAATGTCAGTTTTCAAGGGCAGGAAACTTTGCATTGTGTATTCATTGGTCTGTTTATTCATTGGCATTTTCCCAGTACATAGAACATTGAGCACATTGTAGGTGCTCAATAAATATTTGTGGGAGGAATGAATTGATCACTGCTATTTTTTTGCACTGAGTTCAAGGTTATAATGCTTCCAACAGCCAAGCCAGTCAATAGGAGTGACGTCATGAGATGAAATTCATTGGCCTTTGTAGTGAAATAAAAAAACACCCAGAGCACGTCCTGGCCATTCTGGGCAATGGGCTTTACTGTCTGTGAGTTGGTTTACTCACATCTGCTTCATGAGGTTGCTGTAAGAATTAAATGATATATGAGATACAATGTACGGGCAAACTCTTTCCCATGGTGGTTAATAAATAGCAATTTTCTTTTCATTTTCTCTAGGAAGCTTTAATATAATTAAAGCACCCCAAATATAATTTATTAATCATCCATGAAACTCATTCCATATATATGTGTGTGTATATGTATGATGCCACATATATATTCATTATCTAGTATCATCATATGTAATCATTATGTAGGTATAAGTCATTAACATCAGTAACACTGGTTTAGCCCTAATGTTATATGTATCTAATCTACTTATGGATGATAGATTAGACAGAGAAATATGTAGACAGAAGATAGAGATATATGATAGATAGACAACTATAACATTAAGACTGAAACAATATTCAGATTATAATTGGGCAGGCTGATTTTAAATTGCACACTTATCACAAAATGAAAGTCATCAGAGCACATCTAGTCCCGGTAGTTTAGCATCTGTAACCCTCCAGGCCATCTTTATTTTAGTGTAAACAAAAGCAAAAGGACAAAAATGAAATTCAGTTGCAGAGATCCTGGCCATTTAAAACAAAGAAGTAAATATTACACTTTACTGAGGGCTGGTCTACATTTCCTGTTTCCACAGATTTGTACATAGTGAAACTTCTACCTCCAGAAGATGAATATTCACCAGTAAATGGATGGATTAAATTGTCATGCAAAGGACATTGTCTCTCTGTTGCACTGAAATTCCTTCTGCCTCACTCTGATGAGCAAGACTCCTCCTGCACATGGTTTTATAAGGTAGACGGAGTTCTTCAACAACCGCTAAACCTTAGCTCTAACGTACACCGTGAAAAGCGAAAATCCTCTTTCTAAGCCCGTTTATGATTTATTAGCTTATTCATTTGACTGCAAATGCTTGAGAAAATCTGCTCTTTTCAACAAGCTTAAACATTTGGGAAGGGCCAGGAAAAAAAAAAAAGAAGAAGAAAAGAAAGAAAGGGAAAAAAAGAACTAAAAAGGTATGTTAAATGCAAGTGGAAAGAGCTCAGTGAAGCATCAAGACTGACATTTGAACTGCAACAACTCGGCGGGTAATTCGAGATTGATTAAATACTGAACTAGGCTTGATTGGTGTAGAGGTTCAATCATAATCACGATTCAGAGACAGGAACGTAGAGAAAGATTCCCCCATGAGAACGTGAAGTCTGAAGAAAGCGCAAACCAGTTGCACAGAAAAGACATTTAGGGAATTCTTACTCACTCTTCATCTGTACAACCTGCCACACTTAAAGGAGCGCTCTAAAAATAAAAACACCTCCCGCCACCCGGAAACAAGACTCCAGATCAGAAGTTGTGCTTTACGGATTTCCCCTTGAAGGCCCTGCCGTCCCTGTCATCAGCAGACAGACGGGGACAGCGTCGGGGGGGAGGCAGCTCAGAGGGGCTGGGTGCAGGCTGAGATTCTCGAAAGGAGTTTAGAGCTATGAAAGATGAGAGAAATCAGTGCTAAGATGCATCTAAAAGGATGCCATTCATTTTTTGCCCTTAAACATATTCAGAATTTTCCTCCCATAGTTGGAAAGGCACAAAAACAAAACAAAACAGGACGAGAACAAAGATAACTGGTTAAGAAAAGTCTACGGTTCTGACATGCTTGACAATAGGCTTCGCGAGGCTTTCAATTTAGTTCATGAGATTTGCTAAGCAGATTAGTGTTGAAGAGGCTTTATTTTTAAAAACAAATATATATATATATATTTATATAAAATCTGGAATGTGAACAGATCATGAAAATTCTCTTGTCTGCATACAGTTCAATATTCACATTTTGTCCAAACTGCAAAATCAACAACATTATCTTGTTTTTCTTATTTCGAAATTTTGCACATATGTCTATGCTTTGACAACTGGAGGGGGAAAAAAGAACCAAGCAATGTCACAAGGATTCGTGGAGAAGGCCCAGAGTGATGAGCATCTGGGCCGTGGCCAGTTGGGCCAGACTTGAGACCCTTTGGTGACTTCCCAGACTCTTGGCTCCTAACTGCCACAGGCAAACTGGAGCAGCCAGTTTTCTGCTCTTTGACTCTCAGTTGTTGCAACTTTCATACTTCCTTGCTCTTTCTGGAATCTTTCTCTCCTTCTTCCATCAAACCAATTTCCTTCCCTTCCAGTCCCAAAGTTTCCTTCCCTCCCTTTTCCCAGGACGCTTCCATCTGCTCTCCCCACTCTGCTCCAATCCTCCCCTTCTAGAAGCTCCTCCTCAGTTCTTACACTCTTTATACCATCTGCTTGTCGGATGTAAGTGACAAGTCATCATCTTAGGATGAAATAATTCCCAAATTTCTAATCAAACCTTTGAGGCCTGCCTCCACCTGGTGCCTCACTGGATTTGGATGTCAATACTTCCTTTCATGCATTTCTTCACGCAAGGAAAGCTGGTGGACTCACTGTTTTTTCTCTGCCTTTAGGATTTTGCTCACACGGTTCCCCTTCTCTTAGATCCACTTCCCTCCACCTCCTTCAGTGTGTCTTTCTAGATACCTCTGAGTTGGAAGGGTCTCTCCTTCCTCCTTTCAGCCTGTAATCTTCAATCTCCCCTCTTAGATGTGTGACTTTGTGCTTGTATTAGAGGTACAGAGTCCATGAGCATGATTTCATCGGTGCTAGATTATAAAATATTGAGAGCAGAATCCCTTGTAAGTTTTTCTTGTATCTCTCCCAGAATTTGGACAATGCCTTGCATGTGACAGACATTGGGAGATAGTATAACGATAGTGAGAAGAACAAGCCTAGAAACTTCCATTTTTAGAATTATGGCAGGACCACCTGCACTTTAAAAAAAAATCTCTTCTGAAATAACAGGGAAGCAACAGAAAATGTGCAACTTAAGGAGTTAAAGGGAATGGAAGCGGTGAAATGAGTGAGCTATTTCAATGAATTTTAAAAGATGGAAATTGAATGGAGAAACAGTAATATCTTGATTAAAAGTGGAGACAGTGGGAATGTACGAGCCTGCCAAAAAAGGATACCAAAGAGAAGTGAGCCAGTTTATATTCCAGATCCCCATAAAGGCTCAGATCTTGGGTGTGTGGCTGAAGAAGGCAGGTGAAGCATGGGGTTGGGAAGAGGAGCTCAGATCTGTGTGCAGAGCACTTTCGTGCCCAGATAAGAGCACCCCCATGCCCTGCCCCACTCTCCCCCTTCCTGATTAGAACCCCTAAATACTTCTTTACATGTGCTGAGCAGAGCAGGGAGTTAGAAAGTTCTTAGAAATCAAAGGGATCCAGAAAAGAAGAACTCTAGAAACTGTCGCGTGGTGACACCAGTGATCAAGCTAACTGGTACCCAATAAACCAGTGGTGAAACCCACCAGGCAAAAGCTTCACTTACACCCAGGGCTTGTGAGTAGCCTTTAGCATTATTCGTTTCCTATAAGAGGACCACGAAGGATCCCCAGAATTAAGCAAAGTTCCCAACATCAAACCAAAGGGACTGACACAAACAAACAGGAGGGAAAAAATCAAACACATATAAGAAAGCAGAAGAAAACTTTTTTTAAAAAAAATGGCACCACTTGATTTTTAAAACCATGTGTCTATATATGCTGCTTTGATAAAATACATTTCAATAAAAAATAGCACACATTCTTGGGAGTATAACAGATTTTAGTTTGAGACGTGATTCTCATGGTTAAAACCTGTGTGTTATCAAAAAGTAATCAAATCTCTCTGACCTCAGTGTTTGCATCTATGAAATCATCATGGCAATATACTAACTCATGGGGTTGTTTTGAGAATTCAAAGGAGGTGATGTAGTATAGTCTATCTATTCTGTGCTAAATAAATAATTGAGGAAGTTTTTATTGCCAGTAATTCTCATCATTTTTTGGAGTGTCGCACCCCTCAGAAAACTTGATCCATCCTTTCATTGGAAAAACAAATACGCATATGTATCGAGGCAAGATTTTACACATAACTCCAAAGCAATGTCAGAGTCTCCGAAGCCAAAGCAAAACCCCTCCAGGTAAAATAACTGCTCTAGATGAGGAAGTCATTAAGGGCAAGGACGTTCCTTTTCATCTCTTTTAAATCAACTACAATGCTCTGCAAAAAATGGCGACTCAGTGAATGCGGTAAGAACTGTATCTAATTCTTCCCCTGCCCAACGGAAGTGATTCTGCAGGAATAACAGCAAAAGAGTCATCTGACCCCAGGGGGTCCAGCGTTAACTCCCAGAGTGGCATTCCATTTGGTCCATGAGAGGAAGGTGGCTGATCCAGTCAGCCTGTGCCCACCCCAAGCCTGATGATGCTTTTAACTTGCTCTGGCTACAGGGTTTAGAGTAGGGGCTCCTGATGGGTTCCAGCAGAGACAGAACCTAGAAGACATTGTTTTCTCCTGCAAAAGGATGTGTGGATCTCATGGAAATGCTCAGCTGCCTTTTCTCAGGAAGGACGGCCCCCTCCGCGATGTCTATTATTGAGCAATCAAGCATTCATTAAGCATCTAGGCAATGGGGTTGAATAAAAAGAGACAGAGCTTGGAGTCAGACTGGCCTGGATTTGGATCCTGGCTCCCTTGCTTCTAAGCTGCATGACCTTGGGAAACTCAGCCTCTCTGAACTTGTTTTTCTATTTGAAGTACAAAGACCACAAGGGAAGACTGAACTTCCCACAGGAGTCTAGGACAAGCAGCGAGGAGGTGGGATGGCAGGAGTGGAGTGAGGAAGAGCAGAGATAAGGTCACAGGAAGAGGCAGCCGGGTCAGGTAGATCCCACAGGACATAGCAAAGTTTTAGGTTTTCTTTGGAGTAATATGAGAAGCCATTGGAGCGTTTTGAAGAGAAGAGAGACGTGATCTGACCTATATTTTCAAAAGCTTACTCTGCCTATTATGTGGCAAAGACTGTGGAAGCAGAATCAGGAAGTACCCGTGGAGGCTGCTGCGATAATCCTGGGACCTCGCCTGGTGACTCAGACCAGGGCATGATGCTGATGACGCTGCTGGTAAGAGGAGTAATATTCGGGGTGTCCACGGTGCATTCCAAAATGTTCTAAGATGAAAGAAGCGACTGAGAAATTCAAGGAGCTGAGGACAACTTCATAGAAAGATGCGACTTATGCTCTGAAGAATGTGACAGAGCAAAGGAACTGGTCGTTGTCTTCTTTCTCGGTAATTGCACCCTTGGATTTTAGTGGCGCACATGACTATCTAGGAAAAAATTAGTCCATATATTCCAGTCTCCCTGGCAACTGTGTGACCATGTGCCCAAGCTCGAGCCAACAGAATGTCAGCGGAAGTGGCGTGTACATCTACTGGGAGTTGTCATTAAAGGGAAGAGGCGTATCCTGCCCGTTTTTCTTCCTTTCTGTGTGCTCAGATGGGCATGACCGGAGATGGAACAGCTGTCTTGGACTCAAGTGGAACCCCCGTATCGAGACTTGCAGGAATGAGGGGAGAAGCCTTTGTCTCCGCTGACTCTGGTCCATCCGCTGGAGCCCCGGATTGCCTGCATTCATAACAAAACTTTCAAACAAAACTTCTCTGTTTAAAACACTGTGATTTTGGATATTCTGTTACTCAAAGCCAAATCTAATCCTAACTGAATCAAAGGATAATAAAAACAATAACCATGACTACATTTAATAAATGTTTGCTGTGCTCTGGGTAATATGGGGGGCACTTTATACATATGCTCTTTGATCTTGACTACCCGAAGATGGAGGTACTGTTATTATCATCAATTTATAGATAACAAAGCTGGTGCAGTGAGCAGTTAAATAACTGGTCCAAGATAGATCACTTGCATAGCTTCTAATTAGCAGTGCCAGGGTAGCTATATTTTTACTACTTAATAATAGGAGAAGAGGAGGAAGACATACTAATGAAATCATAGGGAAAGGAAAATACCTTTGATATTCTTATCTGGCAGCATTACATTTTGACCTCTTATGTTGACATTGAAATATAATGGAATTTGTGTTGTATTCCTTAAGCTGGATTAACTTTTTTTTTTTTTTGAGGCCAGGTCTTGCCCTGTCCCCTAGTGGGACAGTGGTTCTATCATAGCTCACTGCAAATTTGAACTCCTGGACTGGTGATCCTCCTGCCTCAGCCTCCTGTGTAATTGGGACTACAGGTGCACACAATCACACCCAGGTAATTTTTAAAATTTTTTTTAGATATGGGGTCTTGCTATGTTGCCCAGGCTGGTCTCAAGCTCCTGGCCTCAATTGATCCTTCTGCCTTGGACTCACAAAGTGCTGGAATTACAGGTGTGAGCCACCACTCTCGGCCAACTTTTTAAGGTATAACATTCTTTAGAGAAAATGTTTATGAATTTGATGAATGCTAAGCACATTGACAGTAATTCTACTTTTACAGTGTAATTTCAAATTTTGTAATGAAACGAAATTACACAGCCGAAGTCTTGAAGTTGATTAAAATAGAGGGAAGTGGCTTTGAATTTTTGAGCTGCATTTTAACAGTCTACCCACAAGGCTCTGAGAAAGGCTACTACTCAGATTAGGATCATCAGACTGGTGGGACCTCTGTAAATATCACCGATGCTGCAGATGAATGGGGAAGTACAGGACTCAGGAGTTCGCTGGGTGTGAAATTGGGAACCTCTCACATTCCTAGAAAGCAAAATTGCAAGGCCATCTGAATAATTGGGGAAGACCCTGTAAACTGAGGAACTCAGAAAAACTTAATATTAGGTATTGAGTACCTAATATATGATCCCACAAGTTGATTCGAATATTCCTACTTTACTCATGAAGAAACTGAAACAGTCATCAAAAGACCAGATCTGAGCCCTTGCCCCTTCCAATGCTCAGCTGTTGGACAAAAATATATATTTGTTCATTTAAAAACCACACTTTTATCTCAATCTCAGGGCATAATAAAGTCTAAAGAAAAGAAATCAAATTCAAATCATAACTAGAAAATTTAGGTCTGTGTAATGTTCAAGCCAATGAGATATTCCAGAAGGTTCACTGGGATCCATAAAAGGGCATATGTCCAATTAGCCAATAAAGGACTTTAAGATGAGACGTTTCTTGTAACTTATTTTCAATATTTCACAATGCTGATGTCACTGAGAAATATGTACAGATGTGATATTATGGCACAAGACAGAATAAAGAAATGATTTTCCCTTGAGTAACTTTTCTTCATTCATTCTACTCATACTTATTAAGCATCTCCTGAGTGTCTGGTATCTTTACTTGCAATAGCTCCTTTAATACTAAAGAAGTGATCTGAGCCCACCAAACTCACTTCCCCCCACTCTGTTCCTCACTCTCTGTGACTCAGTCTGTTCCAGCTCTGTGGCCCTCGTTGCTCTCGCAAGCACACACCCCAGCAGCTTTGCACTTGCTCTTCTCACTTCTGTCAGTCTCCATGTGACTGACTTCCTTCTTCATTCGGGTCTCTGCTCAAATGCCGCCTTTCCGGAGAGGTCTTTCCTGGTCATTGTCTTCAAAACGGTGGCCCCTTAAGTTGATATATTTTTAACCATGTCACGTATTTCTTTCTGACCTTCTATTACACATTGCCTCAAGCTTATTGTCTGTTCACTGATTTCCAGTGCTTGGCTCAATGCCTGGCCCACAGTAGGGGATTAATAAAATAACTGTTGTATGAATGAATAAACTTCGTAAGAGGTCACAAACTTAAGTGTGAGGTCTGCAATGTGTTTGGGGGAAAATGAATGAATTGTCAAACTTTCACAATCAGGATTTCCAGATTCTCTTGAAAACAATTAGATCTGGAGCAACTGGTCACCAGGTCTGCATGACTTGGCTGAGTCAGTGGAGGAAGGTTGTCCCCTTTATACGGGGCATACGTTCTGCAGTTTGTGACAGAATCCCATCAGCCCACTCATTGTCTTCACCCCCACAGGCCTGGGGCCCTTACGGGTACTGGCTTTAGAAGGTAAGATCCAAGGGGGAAAGGAGGAGTCATGTCTTGTTCACCACTGTACTCCCAGCATCCCTCTACACAGTACCTGGTACATGGGAGTGTTGGTTGATACAATAAATGAATACATTATCCCTATATTTCATATGAGGAAACTGAGATTTGGAGAGAAAGTAACTCACCCAAAATTACAGAGCTGGTATACCGTGGAGTTTAAACTCTGGACTGTTTGATTCCAATCACCTGATGCCCATACCACAAAGGCAATGAAGGAGGAGCTAATTACAAACATCTACATTCTCAAATATGGGCCCTATTTTTTAAAAAATCGAGGCAATATTTATTTGGCACCAAACGCACAGACCATAAGTTTACAATTTGAGTTTCAAAACATGTATATGCCCATATAACCGCCATCCTTTTCGGCATTGCTCCCCTGTCTAAAATACCCATTCCCTTTTACCTCTGCCGTTTTGCTTCCAAATCATTCACTCCTACCATCTCTTGGTTCCATGTAGTCACCAATGCTGTGCCTAGACTTTCACATATGGAATTATTTAACCCTTAACACAATATTCTTGCTTTAAAGATGAGATCACTGAGGCTCATAAAATTTAAACAATCATACCCTAGAAGTAATAGTGCCAGATTTCGAACTTAGCACTTTTTATAAGCAAAGCCCAGATGATTTCACTTTATAAGGAGGTCCCATCAAAATCTCTAGAACTCACTAAGACACCTACGAATTATTATTGGCCCTTATAGTTGATCAGCCTTTGACACACCCTGAGCTGCTCCATAACCAATATCCGCCAGACACAATTCCATACCTCAGTTTTCTTTTCCCTAATTGTTGCTAATCCATGCCTGTGTGGATCCTATCCTAGTAGCAAGGCAGAGACAGAAACTGGTTCATGGAATTATTCATTTCAGTGTCAAAAATCCCAGCCATTTACTATCTATATGACTTTAGGCAACTTAACTAACTTCAGGATATTTGGAATAATAACATCTAACATGGAGAACTACCAAATACACTTAATAAAATAGCATATGTAAAGCATCAGGCCCCATACCAAGTGCATACTAGATGCTAAATAAATAAAATGGTACCTGTTAGTGTTTAGGTCAGTTGATAGGTTGGTTGGTACAGTACTGTCCCCAATGAATCATGCCTCCTGAATCCATGCCTTGGCGTAGTTTCTTCCCACACTGACTCTAGACTTGGCTGCATGACTTGTTTTGGTTTATGAAATGTTAGGAAACAGGATGAAAGTGGAGACTTGAAAGTCACTTGCACACTGGGATTGCTTTCTTGGAGTGCTGCCTCCACACAGAAAAGCCTGGGCTAGACTGTTGGAGACACGTGGCCCAGCCAACACCCAATACCAACTGCCAAACATGTGCTTGAGGCCACCTTCAACCATCCAGCCTCAGATAAGCTGCCAGATGACAGCAGTCACATGAATGATCCCAGGCGAGACCAGCACAAGGACTACTCAGGTCAGTGCAGGCAAATTTTCTAATGCACAGTATTATGATGATGTTTCAAGCACTAAACTTTGGTTTGGTATGTTAGGCAGGAAAATGTCATTCATATTTGAGTTTCCCAACACTTAGCATGCTAACTCATACATGGAAGGCACGTGGTGCCCATTCACGGCATTCTATAAAGTAGAAAACTTGTGCATGAGATTGAGTTATCTCTGGAGGCCATGGCATCTCACACAGTTTGAATACAGAGCAGGTGCAAAATAAGGCTTTTGGCAGTCATGGAAGCTTTATATGATTTGCATTTGAAGAAAATCAAAGCCGTGTTTCTATGAACAGCTAAGATATTTAGGCATCTTCTTGAACCATTAGCTTTCTCACAACATGGAATTTTTCTGACGTGGAAATATATGAGCTCAACTTTTCATCTAAAGGCACATTCCAGCTGATACACTAGGAGAGGCTGACCTTCTCCCTAATTAGAAGAAATTAAAAATGTAGATCCGCAAGCAACCAATGCAGACACTTAAACTAATCTGCCTCTCATTTTTCTAAGGTCCCTAGCCCAAACCCCTCACATGTGACCACGAGGGCACCTTTCACCACAGCCGTATTGACATTCCTGTAGCTCCACGTCTGGAAAAGCAACTTTTAAACTTTGTTTCATAAGCATGCTTGTGGCTCCTTTTTGGATTTTCAAGACACAAATATATGTCTGTAAAACCTACAGCTAAGAGCTTTGGACCCAAGGTTTAGGAAGTGCTTTTGGGGTGTTAGCATACTTCTTGTTATATATTTGAAAAAAGACACCCAGAATACACTGTCACCCTCTGGAGAACACATTGGAAGAAGCGCCTCACTACAGAGCTCCTCATGCACACTGAGCCCACACACTTGGCTCATCCATTTCCCTGCCTGGCAAAGCAGGCAACTTCCAGTGTGAGGTAAAGGACATTAATCTGTTTTCCATTAATGCTAATAAATGACTCAGCCTTCCATGCCCTGAGTGAAGAATAAAACACAAAAACACGGTTTCCATGCATTTTGAAAGAATTTACTCTAAATGCACAAAAGGCGTCATCATATCAGTAACTCAACTTTGGGAGGCTTTATTCGCCTTTAAGCTTCCTTCCGTGGGATCAATGAGAAGTTGGAATGTTACCCTGTGTCAGTGACAAAGTCTCACAAAAGAGAAGGACCAGATTCCCAAAGTGTGTCCTGCAGGAACAGGACTGCAAATATGCTGAATCAACAATAGAAGACGAAGGCAGGAGAAAGGAGCCAACCCTTTTTTGAGCTGCTTGTAATCCACGCACTTAACATACATGCTTATACTTAAGTGTAACTGTGACCCACTGTCTTAGTCCATTTAATGTTTCTAGAAAGGAATACCTGAGGCTGGGTAATTTGTAAAGGAAAGAGGTTTATTTGGCTCGTAATTCTGCTGGCTAGGCTATTGAGCATCTGGAGAGAGCCTCAGGCTGCTTCCACACATGGTAGAATAAAGGAGCTAAGAATGTGCAGAGATCAAATGGAGAGAGGAAGCAAGAAAGGCAGAGAAAGGAGGTGCCAGGCTCTTTGTAACAGTTCGCTCTTCCAGGAGCTAGTAGACTGAGAACTTACTCAACCCCCTTGCCCCTGCCCAGGGAGGGCATTAAAATAGTCATGAAGGATCCACCCCCATGACCCAAACACCTCCCACCAGGCCCCACCTTCAGCACAGGGGACCAAATTTCAACATGAGATTTGGAGGGGACAAACACCCAACCTATAGCACCCAGTTCGATTGGAATTATCTTCATTACACATGGAGAAACTGAGGCTGAGAGGTTAAGTAATTTTTCCAAGTAATGTGTCAAGAGTTACTTACATGCCAGGCACTGTGCTTTGAGCTTCACATCCAATGTCTTATTTAAACTCTAAGGAAATTATTACTCTTGGTTTGTAGATGAGGAAACTGCTTTGTCTGTGTCTGATTCCAGCTCTTTATGATAAACAGCTCCATGAATAATACACACACACACACACACACACACACACACACACATACACACACGTGCTTTTTGAACTTTCCTAAAGTGGCCAATAATTTCATGGAGTGCAGTAAGTCCTTGGGTTAAAAGTGACCTAAAAGTGTTCTAAATCTTTGCGTGCTAGTGATAAATACCACCTACGTCCATCTCTCCCAGTTTATAAAGCACTTACAGAATCATCGTCTCTTTTACCCTCCCAACAATCCTATCAGGAAGGAAATATTATAATCACTTCACAGATGGTGAGCTAAGGATTTGAGATGTTAAGGAATTTGCTCCAAGTTTGTCAGCCAATAATGGCAAAGTCAGGCACCGAGCTCGGTGGTCAGTGCTGGTGATAAACCTGACACCTATGCTGAGAGAAGTTTGGATGAAAATCACTTTAAGTGACAAAGTGTACCATAATTTTATATACGTACTTCGATCACAACTATGTAAATATATGTATACATCTCTCAATCTTGTGTGAATGAGCCTGATCACAAACAGATGCAAGAATGCGTACTGATAACTCCTATCTCCTCTTTCCCAGACATTGAACATTTATTCAGGAAGCCGTGTCAGGGGGAAACTCACAGAAGGTCAACACTGGGGGAGAGGAAAAGGTGACAGAGAGAAGGCCATGTCTACCATGTGGTTTTAGTAGCACATCTACAGCACAGAGGCTGTCTGGGATTACGTGAGTGACAGGAGGGTGCAAGGGATAGAGCGCGGACTCCAAGGTCCATCAGACTCAGGTTCGAATCGTGGCTCAGCTGCGTGTCAATAACTTGTGCGATCTTGGATGACCTATTTAGCATTATTATGAAATGCCCAGCTCGCAAAGACTACCAAATGTATTGAAGCATTTGGTACAGGATGCACAATGCACACAAAGTGTCCAGAAAACAATATCTCTTAATATGATAAATTGCTCGTCTTCTTGTCTAAGAGTGGATAGAGAGATCTTCTTCTCTAACTCCAGTCCCGGAGTGATGGCCCATTCTCAGCTCATAGTTCCCTGGTCCAACCTAGAGGAAACCCTGCAAAGAAGGAACTGCTCCGAATAAGAATATCAAAGAGCATTTGCTTGGTTGCAGCAGTGTTTCCCTCGTTTTTGCATTCACACTCAAACCCAGGTTTCATGAGATAGACCGCATCTCATGCAAACCCATAACCTGTGAAATTGTGTTTTGATTGGGTACACCACATATGCCCGGCCTTATCTACCCAAGTCCCTGAGGAAAATTATTGAATACCATTTTTTTTTTTAGCCCCTGTAGAAAAGATTCAGTTATTACATTTTTTACAATTCAGGGCAGGCATAACCATAGCTAGCCTTGACATTTCTGAGCAGATCTGAATTTTCAGGGAAAGCATAGCTAACACAGCCAATATACTAAGGTCTATTTCAGCACATAGAAAATGTGAGTGGATTCACAATATCCCAGAACAATCAATATTTTCCCTTGAATAACTGAAGCAGATGAACCAAATATTTAAATTAGGTGATGACATGGTTTATTCAAATTCTCCCACCTGGTGAAACCACTTTTTGAATGGCATTACACATCATGTGTGCACCTACTTAACAGGTGTTTGATAATCCTTTAGAAGACATTGCATGTGAGTAAGATTCTAATTCCCACATAGTTACCTATGAATGAGAACATTACTTTCCCTCTTGAAAGCAACCAACACGCAGAAAAATACCAGACATGCTGAGCATTATGTATTCTAACCTGGATTTAGAGGGAATTTTTTTCCCTCTTTTCTCCTTCTTTGAGACAGGACGGAGTATGTGCAAAATGTTTTGTAAACTCCAAAGCCCTACACAAATATCAGTTGTTGTGCTGGAAAATAAACTTTACATTTGCCTTAGAATCAAACAACTGCAAAAACTTCAGGGTTGGGAGGAAACCAGGAGGTCACAGAGTCCAACCTCCCATTTTCAAGTGAGCCCCTACAAATGAAAACCAGATGACATTTTAAACAGACCACTTCCAAATTAAATGTCAACTGCATATGATGCAACCTAACACACCATAAACTCTTAGAACACAACACTCTTCCCCAGTTTCTCCAAGAGGCCATCAAGACCCACGTGGAATTCATATATTCATTCTGGAAGTCTATAAAGGTGTATTTCTGGATACCTCTTGGGAAACTCATCTATTTTCATGGCTTTAGTGGGCACATTTTAAGGTTATAATCCTTCCACATGCTTTTAAGCGCCACCTTTGTAATTTTCCTCCACACATTATTTTTTTACTCATAGTCAACAGATACAAAGCATAATAAAGCAACCTAAGCCCAGAATCCCAATTGCTGGCTGGAAATTTAAACCTTTGGCTGCCAAATACCTCCAAAGTGCAAATTAGAGTGGTTTTCTGACCTTGAAGGGGCTTGTTTCATGAAAGGAAAAAGTCAAGAAAATCACACAGTGAATGGACTGAGAATGTCAGAGGGAGAAAGGAAGAAATAGCAGAGGGAAGACAACCCAGTGGAAGAAAATAATTTACAAAATAAACCTTATTCAGTATAGTTTTCCATCAACTAAAAAAGTCATGTTCTAAACAATTATTTCAAATATTTAAACTATTAATAATTTGTATTTATATTCTTCAATGAAATGTGCTTAAAATTATTTAATATATACATTTAATAAGTCACTGGAAATATTTTTAATACACCCCATGACTGACCTTTGAATAGAAATTTTAAGTTTACAGAACACTTTCACAAACATCATCACATGTGATTCTTTCCATAGCAGCCTTTGGGCAATGGATATTATTGAGGTCTCTATCTTACCAACAAGGGATAAGAGCTTGGACGCTGGAGATCACTGTTTAGAATTGTTTTCTTAAACCAGACCATTTTATCCCGCTAGAGGAGCAATGTGCCATAGAAGTCAATAGGTCAGGCCGGAACCTGGAATCCTCAGATTTGAATCCAAGTTCTACAACCCTCGCTGCCCCAGTTTCCTTACCTTAATTTAGGGTTATTGTGAGAATTAAATAAGCAAATGTATATTGAGCTTGCTAAGCTGAACACAAAATAAGTTTACCAAAAAGGGAAACTGTAATCACTTTATTTATCATTTTACTTAAACAAAAAGGAAATATTGCACTGAGAAAAAGAAAGTCCACCACAATCTCATCACGCAACCATTTTTTTTGCTGTACTTTTTCCTCATTGTTAGCATAATTGCAATCATTCAGTATATACAAGTCCGTGCTCCGCTGTGTTTACTTAACATAGCATAAACACCCTTCTCACAAATACCTTGTTCAATGTCTACATCCAGTGAATTTATTATAAGTAATCACTTCCTTAGTTTTTAAACAGTGAGGTTGTTTCCAATTTTAGCGTTAAAAATAACACTGTAAGAAATGTCTTTGGGAATTTAGCATTTTCCACACACTGGGTTATTTCCCGAGGAGGCATTTTACCTGAGTATTCTTCTTAAGGGCAGGAAGCATGTCTGTCTTCTTTACTGTACAGAGACCAGCACAGGGTCTGAGTCAAGAAATAGGTGCAAATGAGTGAAGGATTGAATGAATGAATGAAGGCAGCACTTCAGTAGATTCTTATATGTTAAATATTGGTTGCAAATGTATATATAGTTCATTAAAATGTAAATGCCAAGTGCTAAAAAATATGGGAGACTCTCATTCTATATATTATGGAAAGCATTATCAAATGGCAAGAAAATGGTGCCATGCTATTTAGTAAATTTTTATTTCTGCTTTTCCTACTAGGAGCAATCAGTGGTAGAATAGCAAGCAACAGGTGTAGAAGTAAAAGCTAAATACCCCACTCCTCCCCAATTCCCTGGGCACCTCATTTCAAATTCCTTGGCCGATGACATTCTTTCACTAAAGCTTTATTTACATTTCTGTAGTTCCACATCTGGAAAAGGAACTTCTAAACTTTATTTCTCAAGAACTCTTCTGGCTCCCTCATGGCCCTTTATACAGTAAAGATATTAAGGATTTGTCTGTTATTTTTCTGGCAAGCCTTTTTTTCTAATTCTGATTTTTGATGGTGTCATTGAGATACGTCCTTGAATCACACAGTTTTTGATTTTTAAGAAATCAAATTGATTGACTTCGCTTTCAAGAAATATTCCCCATGCCTTTTCTCACTTTTTTTTTGTCGTTGTTGTTTGGTTTGGTTTGGTTTGGTTTGGTTTGGTTTGGTTTGGTTTGGTTTGGTTTGGTTTAGTTTGGTTTGGGGTTGTTTTTGTTTGTTTGTTATTGTTATTTTGTCAATGGCTTCTTAAGACATTGATTCAAAGTGCTACTTCTGTGCTCTTACTGCTGCATTTCTTCACATTAGCACATTTTTCAGAACCCCTGAAAACATCGCTTTTCCCTGACCTATACCACGTAATGCATTCTTCCACCTGCATTCGTTTGATTTCAGGCTTGATACTGTAGTAAACATTCAAAGCAAATGGATTGTGGTCTGTGGTTAAAAGGTACAAGAGGGAAAACTACATCATGTCCTGTTTCTGCTAATGGTGGGTCAAGAGTAAACACCCAGAAGCAGATGCAGCAGAGTCTACCGCTCACTGGGGGAAAGTTCACTCTGGCTCTTGAAGAGTCAACAGCTTAGACGCATTGAGTGCCTGCTTCAGCCCAGCCCCAGATTAGACATTTGGGGGTCTCAGTTTCACCAGGCCAAAGCTGGGGGCTGGAGCTTGCACAAAATCAGTGGTCTTTGCTCTGTGATTCCCGAAGATCTAGAGAGCTTCCAGAAGAGAAGTGGGATGCAAAGGTGTAAGCAGATGCCTCATTCCCAAATTCACAGAATAGCACTCACACTAAAGCGCAGCTCTGGTAATCACAACCACAACTGTACTGGGTGTCACTGAAGTCCATTCTCAGCTCTGTCCTGTGAAGATTCTACGGCCACCCCTGTTTCCTTTGAGCATCGGTGGGGTGGGTATTTTAGCCATCCCAGCAACAGCGTTCCCTATCAAAGGAACCAAGACAGCAATGGGTAGGGCTCAGTTTTCTCTCTTGTCTTCCTTTAGCAAGCACAAAGACCTGGCACATGTGAGGTGCTCAATAAATGTTTTTATGGTTGTAATATTAGTTATAATATAAGCTACTTACAAAATGCAGGGTTACCTATTATCCCATATCTACTGTTTCTTCTTCCAGTGACATCCTAACAACAATAGTGATTGAAATAATAATAGTACCAACAATAACAGCACAAGGACTATGAAATACCTACTGTGGACCAGGCACTCTGCTAGGTGGTTTATACGTACTGTTTCTCTCAATCCTCAATTTTCAGGCCAGGTAAATATTATTAGTTTTAATTTATGAGGATGTTTATGAGGCAACTGAGTGCTGGAGAAATCAAATAGTTGGTCTAAGAAAAAAATGAACTAATAAGTGGCCAGGCTGGATTCTAATACCAGGTCTGTCTGATCTCAATTCTCATTCTTTTTCTCTGTCTCTAAGATTTTTGTCCATTTCTAACATTTTTATGTTGTCTAATACACTTGGTTTGCCAAGCAGTTTTTGGTTAACAGATGAGAAGCCTCACCTATAACCCATCAAGATGGCTAACCAAGCTTTAATAATCTCAAATAACTAGTAGTCCAGTGGTTGCAGATTTTATAAATAGAAGGCAAAGTATCTTCCCCTAGTGCTGTTGATAAGCAAAAGATCAAACTCTGTAGCAGAACTAGTTGCATTTTAACTTATTGGAAGTCGGTTTAAAAATTCTTTCTATATGTTTTTTATAGCCTAAATGCATGAAAATCAGACTTTTGAAGGATGTTTTGTTACCTCTGTAGTGTTTTGAAAGAGTATTTCCAGAGCTATAAAAACACTGAATATGTAAATTTTGGAAACATTTATATGTTAAAAATACGGAGAAGCAACCATGTGTAAGCCTTGCTAAAAGCAGGTAGAGGGAGATGCCACATTTGCAGTTTGTAGACTCCCTAGAGCTCTCTATTAATTCTATCATGTCATTTGCATGAAAATGGGACACTCCTTTATATTAAGATGCTAAAGCCAAGCCACATGGACAATGCAAATGAGTGAGCAAAGAAAGCTTTGCCATAAAAATATATAATTTATTTCAACAATTTCTGTGAATTTTTGATATCAAAGTCTCTTTATGACATTGACAGTCATCAAGCGAATGTTTGTCAAAGTACATTTCCCAGATGTCTAAATAAAACAGTTTTGCCTTGATGAGTTTTATACAGAGCTGAAGAACTGCACTCTTTTTGAATTTCTCTACTTTTGGCATTTCTTTCTCTTTCTAATTGCCTCTCACTCAAAATGTGAATTGTTAAGGTTCGAGTTAGTTGGACCCCAATTCATGAGAAATCTCCTATCAATGTTTTTATGACAAGATAAGAGAGGGAATAATGCTGTGGAGAGAGGGGAAGTATCTTAAAAATAACAGAGACTTAACTGGTAAATGAACAAAAGCAGAAATAGACAATTCAGAAACAAGAAAATTTAGTGACTAATGACATATGGAAAAAAATGTATCCTCACCAGTAAGCCACAAAAACAAATGAGACTAGCAACACCAAATAGATTTTGACTGTAAAATCAGCAAGTATTTCTTTTAGTGAGATCAGTCAATGGAGACCAGAGTGCCATCTGTATTAATGGAAGAATCAATTGCCCAATACTGCTAAAAACTCGTTGACACTTTGTAGGAAGATCATAGAAAATGTCCACAGTCTATTATTTTGTGACTCCCCAAATTATGGAAAAATCCTGACAATCATGATGCTCACCATCATGGTAGTAAAATAACAAAAATTATAAAAAATAACTAAACCTCTGGCAATAAATTGTCCTCTTAGTGACCGAAAGAAATATTTGACAAGCCTTGGTAAGTGTGAAAAAGGCAATTTGAGAAATTTTTTAAAGTAAATGTCTGTTATAATACAAATGAAAACACAAAATATAAATGTATAGTACAAACACAGTCACTTATGAAATAAATCAAAGAAAAAATAATGAGAAAAAAATAAGTCAAATACTTAATTGTCAAGGTCTTTGGAAGACGAATGCTGCAAGTTATTTATTTTTGTCTCTAATTTTCTTACACTATAAGTATATATTATATTGAAAGTAGGGATAAAATGAACTAGAAAAAGCAAAAAGGAACTGTATAAAGGGTCTTAGTGACAAGTCATTACTAAATAAAGTCTTAGAGTTCATTCTAAACTAAGACCATGTAACACATGGTTCCACACTGAGATTCCAAACACAGTTTGGAGAAGTCCACATATATACACTATGATCTAATTAATGGAATTTTTACTCAGATTCATTTGAAATGTTAATGTTTTAAAACAATGTCAAAAATCCTGAGTATTCACATATTTGGCACAAGTTTCTGAGAAGACAGCAGATGTATTCCGTGTGTTTCCAAGAAACAAGAACGTACACATGGATGGGAGTTGTGCAGGAAGGCAGAGTCTAGCTTAGCATGTGGGAGTATTTTTCACCTCCAGAGGCATCCAACAGCCTAAGAACATATTAACTCTCCTCATCTGGGACAAGACTTCAGCAGAGGCTGCAGCATCATGTACTCAAACATAGGGGAAATGATGTTCTCCCTGTACCGTCTTTCACCTCCTCCTGAGTCATCCCCATCTCAGTAAATGACACCAATAGCCGCTGAGTTGCTAAAGACAGATGTTTGAATCTTGTATTTCCTTCACCATGCATACCCAATACATCAGCAAATTACATCTCTCCATCCCCACCGCTGCCATCCTTGTCCAAGTTAGGATCACGTCTCCTGTGCATCGCTGAAGGAGTCCACACTCTTTCCTGTAATTCACTTTCTGCCTGGCCGCTTGAAAGATATGTCTACTGATATATGTGATTAAAGCGTAAATCAAATCATACCACTCCCCTACTTGTAGCCTTTCAAAAGTTTCCCAAAGCATCAAAATTAAATCCCAAATTGAAAATTGAAACCCCTTTCCATGCTCTACAAGGACCAATAAAATCTGGCCCCAACTATCTCTTCAATCTAATTGCAGTCCATTTACTTCAGCCATATACATCCATACTCTCTCTCTCTCTCTCTCTCTCTCTCTCTCTCGATCTACTTGCCATTGGCTTTTGCCTGTTAGCTCTCCCCCAAGATGTTCGCAGGACTGGCTTCCTTAATACAGTCTTTATCAAATATCACTTCCCCAGGAAGGACTTCCCTGACCACCCCATCTGAAGACTATGCAAACATGTTCTCTCTCAATTCTTTTACTTCTTATTACTCAGATCACTACTTGATATTTTCTTACTTGTTTTTCTTTTTTTGTGTGTTTGTTTTTTATTATTATTTTTTTAATCAGACAGCCCTTCAGAACCAGAAGTGGTTCAGAGAGCTCCCCGTTTTTCTTTTTAAAATTGACGTTATCTAATGCAGCAAGGAGAGGGGGACCTTGTTAATCTTGTCCACTGCTTCATTCAAAATGCTTGGCATAGAGCAGTTGTTTAATTAATACAGATGAGTGAATGTCAGATACACTTTATCATGACCAAATTCAATTCCGGGAGAACACAAAGACAGTATCTAAGGAGCCTGGTGACTCACTGAGGAACATTCTTAGAGAGTTAGGCAGCTTCCCTCAAATCCCTCTGGTCCAACTGACATATTAACTCTTTAAGAGCCATTTAACAATGCAGTGACTAATAGAGTTTCAAAGTGACACTTCATGACATGTCTGTTTCCTGTTTGTCAAAAAATAACACATTCTTTGAAAAGTGGCTATTGAAAAATAGCTATCAAGCACACATGGGCACTTGCTTCCCATTACCCTCTGACCATTCCACGGCAGAGAGCTTGTTCCCATGGGGAGGGCCAGCACCTTGAAGGCAGGCACCAGTTCTTAGCCTTACATCTGATCCCTGTTATGTCTGATCCCTTCCAGTGCACAGCTACAGTAGGCATTTGCATACTGGAGAGTGACTTAAAAGAAAACTGAAAACCATGCATGACTTTAGCAATGCTCTCTAAGAAAGTGAAGCTCTTTCCAACCTAAAAACTCCAAAACATAGTAAGGAATTTTGCATCCATCCATCCAGACATTGTAATAGGTGATATCTACATAGGCCCTTTGGAGACGAAGACAGGTGCTCTCTAGGGGAGAAAATGAAGGCAGCTCTAGAAAGAGTGAGGGTCTCTGGAACTCCTCCACAGAGTAGGGGTGGGAGGCAATTTTGTGTCTGTTATCAAGGCTGTCAAAGAGTATCCAGTTTCACTCTACATGGACATACCTAGCCTGAGGCAGTGTGGGGTAATGGAACAACCAAAGGCTTTGAGTTCGCCTGGTCAGATCTTGGCCTTACCACCTACTAGCTGAGCTTCCTTGGACAAGCCATTTTGTATAACTAAGGTTCAAATTCCCTTGCATGCAAAACAAAATTTTATGGTTATTTCCATATTATAGAAATAGTCAGAAGATTAAGTAAATTTATGTATGGAAAAAGCTCCTGCAAGTACTGGCACCTAGTAGATATTTAATTTACATGAGCTTATTTTTTCCTCCATTTCCTGAGCACAGAGAACTTGAGGATGTCAGGTTTCCCACACTGAAGAAATTGAACAGTCTCAGAATCAAAAAGTAAACCACACCATCATCCAAAGTCACCATTTTCCTCCTATCACCACCCCACGAACTAGCCCAGCCCCTAGAGTGATAACCCCTTTTAACAACATCCTCTGGGCCCCAGCATGGCTGAGAAGAGAAAGGTCACACCAAATTCTGGATTGGGTGGAAGATAAATGGTGAAGTCATTAACTGAAATAGGGGACATAGGAAAAGAACAAGATTGGGAGTTTGGTTGGGGACTTGGTAAATTTATGGTATCTTTTCCACACGATAGTGGCCATTTTTAAGAAGTGTGTGAATATACAGGTGTGAAACTCTGGAGCGAGTTCTGGCCTGCAAATAGATACTTAGGTGAAATGGTATGTGGTATAGGTGATGGTTAAAACCATAAGTGTGCGCGGAGGGGTATCTGTGTGGGGAGAGGGAGATGACACTCAGGGAGAATGTGTCTGAAAACCTGTTCAGAAGGGCTATCCTGGGAAATATTCACAATTACAGGGGTGAGTAGAAGCAGTGAGGTGCTGATAAATAGTTAACAGCCTGCTCTTGGAGTGGGCAGGGGCTGATTTTTAACATTTGCCAATTTTTACAGTGAAATACTCCACCGTAGCCAATTTCAAGCTACCAACAGGACATCAACAGGCTCACAAAAGCCGTGGAAAATTAACATGGCTCTTCCAGGCAGGTAGGAGCCAGCTTCAGCACAACACAGGGTGGTAGGAAGCAGAGGACTGAAAGAACTGAACAACAACAAAATCGGAAAGTAAAAGAAAAAAAAATAAACTAGGACAATAGCATCACGAAAAGCAAGGGACTTGAGTTTCTCAGCAGGGGTTGTGGCAATCACAACAGAAAGGTCCAGTAAGTAAACACAAAAGATGTCATTCAAATTTGCCAACAAGTAGGTGAGTGAGGCTTCAGGGGCAGATTCCAAGGAAGGGGAGGAGGCAGGTCAAGTTGCTTTAAGAACGCACAAATGGGAAGGAAGTGAAGACACATGGAGACCATCCATTCCAAACATGGGCTCAGGAAGGCAGGAGAGAAATGAGCAATGTCTCTGGTGGAAAGCAGGGTGAAGGCAGGGAAGGGTTTGAGCACAGTCTGAGAAGCACGACCCACTGGGCGGGTAAGAGCACAGTAGCCAAAGCCCAGTGCAGATCAGTGGCCACCAATGTCAGCAGGAGAAGCAGCAGGTTGTGTGGCAAAGAGCTCTGCAGAATGCCAGAGAAAGAAAGGCTCTCAGGAAACGTTCTTCTGCCTACTCTGTTATTATTACCTCTAGTGTAAAAGAAATAGTTTCCACTCAGCTTGATTTCTGAGGTCATGGACAGTCGGGAGCAATATTGTCCTCTCATGTGATCTCAGGCAAGACTCATTTCCTCAGCTGTAAAATGGAGATAATTATAACCTCCCCTTGGCGGGATTTTATGAAGATGCAATTATCTAAGGCATGCAAAGGACTCACCCTCAGAGTACCTGGCATATATTAGTAGTAAACCCTAGGCACATTTTAGTTTCTTTATTCTGTCCCTTACCAAGAACACTACGGCATTTAAACTAAAATTACAAAGGTATCTTGTGCTCTACCCATGGCTTGGGAGGAAGGAAATGTTCCTTCTGCTATGTAAGTCACGCAGCTTCAGGCACACAAGAGGAAAAACAGGATGGATCTTTCTCTCCCCTTCACACACATCTACAGCGCAATGAAGTGGTGAACTCCCACACACATGGGCTGCGCTGGGAACTGCCACATGTAGGGAAATCCATTCATAAAATACTTGGAGAATCATCTGGATGAAAGATGTTGCATGAATATCTATGATCGTTACCAGTTATATTAATATATCCCACTGGTATGAATCACGGGAAGATACTGCATGCATAACTTCAAAATAACACCTAGGAAATTAACTTGCTTCTGCTTTTCCTAATTTGGCATTAGCTATATTTAGGATTTTATGAGCTCATTTCATATATGAACTCAATACAAGGGTAACATTTGTTTTAAATCCCTTCAATCATTCCTTTGGGACTAAAAACTTTATTTTTCTATGGTAAATATAAGAAAGTTAGGTAGTTGCAGAAGTGTAAAAGTCAGTAACTAATGTGTAAATTAAACCAACTGATCAAATATTTTAAGTAACAGTGGTTACTGTACCTTGGATTTCATATAAATATTGAATTACGTTTATTTACATTAGTTGGTCAGAATTTGGAAAATGGAAAAGGGAAAGATCACTTTAAGTTTAGGAAAAAACTTTGGCCCACATCTTCATAAGAGGCATCACTTCTCAGGAGAGAGCGACTAAAAGAAAGCCCTCGCTCTTCCAGAAAATACTGTTATTTTTCCAAATACGCATATACTATAATTCTTCCTATTGCTTAAGGAATAGAAATGTTTCCTCATGTGTCATGATGCTGTAAGGATTAAGATTTCCATTTTTTACAATAAATAATTTATATATTATATGTCAACATATATTTAAATGCATAGGAAAATAAAAATTATCTGAAAGGGTACACACCAAATGAAAACAATCACAATTTTGGCTGAAGAGAGAGAATATACATAGAGTTATATCAGTGTGACTTTGGATTTATTTGATATTTTTATTTTTATAAGGAGAATACATTTATGAATTAAATTTATTTTTTAAAAATAAATTGTGTATATTTTAAGGTATACAACATGATGTTAAGAGATACATATAGACAGTGAAAAGGTTACTGTAGTTAAGCAAATTAACATACTCATCATCTCACATAGTTACTCATCTTTTTTCTTTGTTTCTGTGGCAAGAGCAGCCAACACATATTTCTTTAGCAGAAATCCCACATACAGTACAATTTTGTTCCATATAGTCCTCATGTATAAACATTGGATCTCTAGACCTGTTCATACTCCATTTCTACTACTTTATATCCTCTGATGTATATCTCCCCATTTCCTCTCTCCAACCTCTGCCACCCCTGGAAACCACTTTTCCATTCTCTATTATTTTTTAATTCCACATGCAAGTGAGATCATGAGATATTTTTCTTTCTGTGTCTGGCTTATTTCATTTAGCATAATGTCCTCTGGGTTCATCCATGTTGTGGCAAATGGCAAGATATCCTTACTTTGTATGACTGTATAATATTCCATTATACTTATGCACCACAATTTCTTTATCCATTCATCCATTAACAGACACTTAGGTTGTGTCCATATCTTGACTGTTGTGAATAACGCTTCAATGAACACGGAAGTGCAGATATCTTCATGAGGTGGCGATTTTACTTCCTTTGTTTATATGCCCAGAAGACATGTTGCTGTGTCATATGGTAGGTCTTTTCTAAATTTCTTTAGAAACCTCCATACTTTCTGTCATAATGGCTGTACCAATTTACATTCCCACCAACAGTGTACAAGAGTTCCCTTTTCTCCACACCCTCATTGACATTTCTCTTTTGACTTTTTGGTAACAGCTACCCTAATAGGTGAGAGGTGTGAGGTGGGATCTCGGCTTTGATTTGCATTTCCCTGATGATTAATGATGTTGAGCACCTTTTTTTATACATGTTGGCCATTTTTATGTCTTCTTTGGAGAAGTGTCTATTCAAGTCTTTTATCCCATTTTTAAATCAGGCTATTTGTTTTTCCACTATTGAATAGTATGAGTTCTTTATAAATTTGAATATTAATCCCTTATCAGAGACACGGTTTGCACGTACTTCTTCTTAATTTGTGGACTGTATTCATATTTTGTTTATTTAGTAATTAAGCTGAATAATTTTTAAAAAATTTTTTTATTTATATGTAACTGTATACATAACTATTAATTATAAAAATGTCATACATAACATTATATGTAATATGTTTCATGTAGGGGAAGGGAAGTTATAAGTAATGTACTCCACATTTTTTGAAACTTGTTCCTTTGTTTTACAATAGACAATATCTTTTAGGCCTTTCCATGCTAGTACATTCCATGCAATGTGGCATTTCACCATGTATAGATGCACGTGATTATTTAGGGCTTTGCCCTACAGGTGAGAAATAGTTGCAATACATGTAACAAATTTCATTATCCTCAATATACACATCACTTCTAAAAATCAATAAGACAAAAACAAGCGATCCAAAAGAAAATATGGACAAAAGATATAAACAGCCAGTTCGCAGAAGGAAACACAGACAGAAACATGCTCAGTCTCAGTATTACCTAAGGTAGCGGTTCTCAAATAGTCCCCAAGACCATTTCCCAGGATACACGCAATTAAAACGATTTTCATCATAATTTTACATTATGTTTCCTTTTCTCTGTCTTGACATTTGCACTGATAGTGCACAGCAATGGTAAAAAAAACTAGGCGGCTTGGCACAAATCTAGGCAGTGGTACCAAACTCTACAGGAATAATCATATTTGTCACCACCATGGACTTGGAGTTAAAAAGAAAATTCCTTGATGAAGCAGTAAAAATTATAAATCATAATATTTCTCTACCATTAAGCACATGACTTTCTAATATGCTGTGAGACAGAATGGGAAGAATGAAGACTGTATCTAGAAAAGGCACTTGTGTGATCATTCTAAGCTCAACTGGTGACTTATCTTTGTGCAATACCATTTCAGTTGGAAAAACCCAACAAACTATTTATTCAGATGTATATTTGGCAGAAATGTTCCCAAAAATGAACAAAATGAGCAAATCACTTCAAGCAAAAACAATTGACAGTTATTTGTTGCCAACGATAAAGATTGAGCTTTCTAAAAAAAAAGTAAATCATTAGGAAAGTTACATCTGCCTGTGTGAGCCTGACAGAGTTAAGCTTCCCAATACTTAAAGCCTTTCCTGATGAGACTGATGGTTATATTAATGAATGCGATATTTTGCTATTGCATAATGAAATGTGTCAAATTTGGAAGATACGCAAAACTCAGTGAACCAATATTTTCCAAATAACCAATGCATGATATTTCACATTCATGAGTGGGTAAAGCATCCATTCTAAGTGCAAGACAGACTAATGGATTTTGATATTACAACTCATGAGAAGTTCATGCGTAAATTTCAGATTCCACACTGAAACTAACATTTGAGGAACTAACACTTGTAGAGTTTTGCAACAAAGAAGAATATTTATATTTATCTCAAGAGCTTATTAGGATATTCCTCCATTTTCCAATCACAAATCTATGTGAGGCCAATTTTCTGAAACCAAAACAACATATCAGCAGATTGAATGAAGAAACTGATATGAGAATTCATCCATCTCTATTAAACAAATATTAAAGAGACTTGCAAAGATGAGGGACAATGCCAAAACAAATGTTCTTTGGAGTCCTCAGAATTCTTTAAGAGTGTCAGAGGATCCTGAGACCAGAATCTTTGAAATCCCTGGTCAAGGGAATGAAATTTAGATAAATTTAGATACCATTTTTAATCCATCAACTTGACCAAAGTTTTCAAAATTAATAATATTAAGTGTTAGTGAGAATACACAGAAGTGGACATTCTCATACTCTGAATACAGAAGGGAATGTAGATTGGTACAATCACTTTGAAGTACAATCGGTCTGTGTCTGTTACAGAGAGTGGCCAAGTTTTTCAATGAAGACCAGATGGTAAGCATCAATATCTTGGGTTTTGGAGGTTATAGTTGTAACTACTCAGCTCTACCATTTCAGCACAAGAGCAGCCAGAGAGAGTGTGTAAATGGATGGGCATGGCTGTGTTCCAATAAAACTTCATATTTCAAATGTGTATGTCCTATGACTAAGTAATTCTTTCCTTAAGTATCTACGCTAAAGAAAGGCTCACACCTATACAGTGTTTAATATGCTTTGGGCACCGTTCTGATCACTTCATATATTAACCCCTTTAGTCTTTACAACAGTCCTATGAGGTAAATACTATCAGTTTCTCCATTTTATTGATGAATAAATTGAGGCCAGGATGCTTAAGTAACTTGCCTAACGTTACACAGCTAATACACGTGTTTTCTGCATCGTTGTTTTGTATAGTAAAATTCTAGAAATAACCCATATGTTTAGGTTTTAAACATTGTATTTGATCTGGCTGGTGTCTGTCATTAACCAGATCTCTCACAATTAAGTAGTTTCCTGCTTTCTTTGCCCATTCACGTTTTCCGAAGTATGTGTGAAGTCCCACTTTCTCCTTAAGGCTTTCATTGACCATGGAGACCCTGTCATTCTTAATTCGCACAGAGCATTATCTCTGGAGTCTATGCAGAACCTATGCAGTTTGTGTTCCTAGTGATCATATGTTGTAAGGTGGTGGCGGTGCGAGGTCCCTTTGATGCTCCGTTGCTGTGTGTCCTACACCCTGGGAGACCAGCAGTTCTTCGAGGACTGGGAGTGAATGGATCTTACGCTCCTGTTTTAATCCTCACTCTGTGGTCGTCTCTGCCACCGCCACTGCGGCCACTCGCGTCCAAGCAGCCCTCCTGCCATGTTTGAACCGAAAAAGTCTCCAGACCGAGAGCCCTGTTTCCACTCTTGCCCACCTACAATATGTGATCTTCACCACATCCACGGTGAGTGTTTCACAAAGCTTAATTCAAATCAAAAGCTGGGCTCAGAAGCCTCCGATGGCTTCCCGCTGGAAATCACAAGTGTTCGCCGTGGCCTTCACAGCCTGACTTGATTCGATCGGACTCCTGTCCTCTTGTCCCAGCGCTGTCCTGGCTCACTCTGCTCCAGGAATACAGGGGTCTGTGCCACGTCCCTTGACAGACCGAGACACTCCCGGTTCATGCTCAAACGTCCCCTCATCAGCCAGGCGTCCCCTGACTACCCCGGCTAAACAAGCAAACCTCCTGGCGCCGCCTCCTCAACTCCCTCTTCCCCTACTCAGCATCGCTCCTTCCTGTCACTCACCAGAACCCAGCACCTCTCCCGTGCACGTTTGTGTGTTACCATCTCTCTCTCCCCGAGGCCCATCTAAAATAATGCCTGGGACTTGGCTGGTCAATAAGCATATTGATTGAATCAGCCTCCATTTCCTCACTTCTAAAATGGAGATAATGAACCTCACAAGATTGTTCTTAGTAATAATTATTATTTATTTGATTATTAAGATATAGTAACAAGTAATGCCAGGTGCACTGCTAAACCTTTTGCCTGCATTATCTCACATGATCCTGATAACAGCTCAATGAGCTAGATAAGGTTATTATCCCCCACTTTACAGATGAGGAAACTGAGGGGCAGAGAGGATGAATCACTTGCCCAGGTTCACAGCTCTGCAATAAGTCATGCAGGTAAAAAGTGAGGAGTTGCCTCTGGCGCTAAATAGAATAAAGAAAGGACAAGCACGCTGAGACCACAGAGCGCTTTATAAATGCAGGGAATTCCTATGTACCTTACTGCTTTAACGGGGCTCCAGGCCTGTGATACCGCGATATCCCCCAGACCAGACGGATGTGTGCCTGTGTTTAGCATCTGGGAGAACTGGGTCTCGGTGAGTCACTGTGACTCAGAGGCACTGCTCAGGTGAAAAAGGACCTTTCCCCCACAAGGGACTTTTCTTAAACACTGCCTGGGAAGCATGTTTGCTAAGTCCATTTTCTGATCAGATAACAGTTTGACACTAATTCTTCTATTTTCAGCTGGCACCAAACCCCGGTCCTAGACTTTATCACCCATCGGTTATCTGTGTCGCCTGGAAGGAACTCCGGGTAAGGTACAGGAAAAAGGTGGGGGTATTGTTGGAGCTTCCTGCTGGCCGGTACACTGGCCTATTGTTGGGTTTATTTTTTTAAACTATCACATCACAATTATTTCGGCAACATCCTTTTTCCATCCTGGACCTGATACAATATTTATTGAACTATACAAACTGCGTCAATACACAATTCTTTCTGTATTGTTGTTCACGTTCTTTAGGGTATCTTTTTTTATTTAATCTGTTAAAATATTTTGCTAATTGCCATGTGATCAGCCAACTCCCCAAACTTGAAATCCTGATTATTTTAAATGAAAAGAGGCCTCAGATAGAACCTTGCTCAACCACTGCATTTTTTAAAAAATAAACAACAAAATAGCATTTCTTGAGATTATTAAGGGCCAGGCACTAACCTATGCTTTATTTCATTAAAGTACTACCACCACCCCATGACTGTTAATTTTCCCATTTTACAGATGGGTACAGTCTGGTCATAGATGCGAACTCCGATCCCTGGAAGTCCTACTCCAGACCTCTGACTGCACTATAAAAAAGGAAAAGACATGCCCTCAAACCACTTTACCATTTTAACTTGAGTTCAGCTGATTTCTGTGATTAATGGATCTACAAAGCAAGGAGCCCATCCTCATCAAGCTGGTGGTCTGTGCACGTGATTCATCCTTGTGCCCCTTAATAAGAGCCATTCAACCAGATATTAAAGTGCATTTTGAAAACCATACGTGATATGACAATACTGAAGCTGCCACAATGCCTCATTTCCATTTCCCCCTCTTAATTATTTCTGTTTGATTACAGGAGCAAGTCTTTGCAACCAAATCAGCTCGTGAGAAATGCTCTTTGCACCCTCATTAGGCCCACACAACCGTCCCTGCCATGGTCACTTTGGGTTCTTTCACTGTGGTGTGAGCAGAATCACAGAGAACCTGTAGAGCCGGGGGGTGGGCAGGGCATCTTCATTCTATTCAAAGAAAGAGGCCCAAAGAGGAAGGTGCCTGTTCCTGGGCAGTACAACCACTTAGTGACAGAGGAGTGATGTTGGTTGACAACCTGCTATGTGCCACAGACACTTTGCAATGAAATAACAGCAATAATAAGAATAAGAACTAACATATACTGAGATCTTAAAATTTGTCAGACATTATGCAAAATGCTTAATGTGAATTTTTAAAAGTTTTTAATCCTCTCCAACTTAGACACAAGTACTATTGTTATTCCCATTTGACAGATGAGAAAACCTCTCAGAAAGGCCAGTCGGTCATGGAGATAAATTCGAAGACCCAAGCCTGTGCAGCAACATGGCCTTTGCTTTACTTCAGATGTGGGAAAATGAAGTCGGACTGCAGCCCTACCCTAGACAAAAAGTATCTTTCTGATTTCTGCTGCACCAAGCACTGAAAAAGACAGATGAATTTTGGTAGACTGGGAGGTGATATTACCTGCCAGCTACACAGGCTCTTTTCCTTACCTGCAATTCATTCCCCCTTTCCTGTCCCATTTAAATACTAATGAGACCTTTAAGAAATGCATCATAAGAGGAGTTTCAGCCTAATTCATAGCGTGGATCCTTTAGGTAAAAGGAGCATCACGATCACAAGGAAGACAAAGTCATTCCCATGTCTGAGCAGATGTGCAAACCTCTCAGAGGTCTCCATCTAATCGGCCAACCTCTGGTCAAACTAGAAGAAAACGGTACCCAGTCATGTGTGAATACAGAGTGCCAGCATGACTCAGTGGTCTGTTGTTCCAGATGCCTGCATTCATATAAACAAGGGTGCCACTCATGGGCTCTGCAACCTCAGGCAACTCACTCAACATCTCTGGTGCCAGTTTGTTCATTCGTAAAAGTAGAGGTAAACTGAACAAAATTGGCTGTCTCTTGTAGCCAAATGCTCTACAGTTTCTTGACAAAGTGTTCTAAGATGCTCTCATTCAATGAGCACTCGTTTCATGACCGGACTACTCAATGAGAGACTCTATAATGCTGAAGCAATATTGGCAGTGACCCACATTTGTAGACTAAGTCACAGTTGGTGAGTTTATTTCATATCCAGCAATACCGTGAGCTTGGCAAAATCGTAGTTCTTCCCGACATGAATCCATATCTGCCTGGGGAAAAAACTAGATACGCCAGGGGCATTCTACAGTTGCATAAAAAAAAATTAATCTAAAATAATTTGCCTGAAAGGCAGACCTTGGTTTTAACATGAGGATTCTCTAACTTAAATATAATAGGCATGGTAACGAAAACGACCTCTCCCAAAGCAGCCTACTTTATTAGGGTGTAGAGGAAGACTTCTCCCCCACTTGATCATGAGTCTGTAAAGAACATATATCAAAAATAATCATTGGACTGTTCATGAAAATTTCCGACCCATCACTGGATTCTTGTTATTGTCTTCTCATAGGTGCTTTACAGATAAGGAAACTCAAGTACAGGCTCGCTAAGCTGATGAGAAGAGAAAAGAAAGAATGTGAGATTGTGATTTTCAGTCAGAACCCAGCCAGTTATACCCGGAATCGCTGAGGGTCAGGGTTCTTCAACTTTGGCACCATGGACATGGGGGCTGCATAATTCACTGTTATGGGGGACTGTCCTGTATATTGTCTGATGTTTAGCAGTATCCCTGGCTTCCACCCATTAGACCTCACCAGTTCCGCCCTCTCCTTGTGACAACCAAAAACGTCTCCAGACATTTACAAGTGTTCCCCCAAGTTTTCCCCAGGGTGACAGCTGGTGCTATAGATGTTCAAAGAATGCTGAAGGGATAATAACTCTTTGGCTCCCTTGATGACCAAGGCTGACTCCATTCATTTCTAACCTTCTCCTCAATCCCAGCCCTCCTTGTAATCACAGGTGTTATCATGCCAGGCCCATGCTTTAAAACTTTCAAGGCTTGTCCTCACTGGCTGCAAAATCACAAATAAAATTTTGTGTGGCTTCCAGCCATAGATCAGCTGCAGTTCTGGCGCTCCAGCCACATGGTAGCAGCAGACAGCCCCACACACTTGCCTTACCACTCCTCCTTTGCACATACTGTTCCCTCTGCCTACAATGCCATTCCTGTCCTCCCAAACAGACATCAGACATATTCACACTTCTGAACCCACACACCTCCTGGAAACACTCCATAGGTGCTCAAGAGCTATTAGTGGAACAGAATTGACTCCCTGCTCAGTTGTCTCAGCCTTTGATCTCAGTCAAGTTACTCAATCCGCTTAGACTTCAGTTTCCTCATCTGGAAGATGGGCACAATGATGTCACTCTTACAAGGTTGTTGTGAGAAATAAAGGCCATTAGGTGGTTGTCACACGCTGAGTTCTCAGTGAAAAGTTCTTTCACCTTCCTCGTCTTCCCTTATTTTACAAGAAGGGATTTAATGTCTGGGCTATATCTTCACACGTTTTGGATACAGAAACAGAACTAAAAACCTTAAAGTCTCTTTCTTTTGAATCCTGAGTAATATTCATTTTTTTTTCTTTTAGTTTTGGTTTTTAGATTTCTCCCTTAAATATTTGGAGGGAGAAATCCAAGTTTGATATCAGTGCTAGAAGAAGCCCTATCTCATGTGAATCAAAGAGCCCTCGGGCTGTGGCCCTGGGTGAGTTCTTCCCAAACAGTGCTATCTGCAACCCAGAGTGTTTGCAACTGTCAGTAGTTTTTAAAAGGCTCCCAGTTTCCCACAAGAATATGAGGAAATTGGAATTATTAAACCAAACGATAAGAGCAATGGGAACAAAGCCACGGTCTTCCGCCCCTGAAGCCCAGCAAATTCAAAGTTCTTTTTGCAACGTTTGTAAAGATACCAAGCCCTCGGAGACTGGTGACCAGGAAAAGAAAAAGGATGGGAAAAGCGAAGAACATGCAGAAAGTCACAGGCAGCGGAGTGAAGGCGCCATCCATCACCCGTGCTTCCTGGGCAAACCGCACGGTTCCAGTCACAGAGGGCACCGGTTCCGGCCAGCCAAGGACAGAGGAAAAAACAACCTTGGCTTTGCTTTATTAGTTAAGTAAACAAACTCCTTAAGAGTATAGATGTATTGACTAATGATTCCAACATCCAGCTTGCTGAGTGCTTACGTGTTTAAAGGGCAAGAGTTACAAATCTACAAGTTATTAATTTAATTCCTCTTTGAAAAGGTGCCAAAGGTAGAGAAAGTGGAGAGGAGCTTTTATCATGTTAACTTCAATATCACTTCCCCCTCGACTTTCTTAGCAAGTGAATTGTAAACACCGGCTTATCCAAGTGCAGATTCCTGGGCCCCATGTGCAGACGGTTTCATTAGGTCTTGGTCTGGACCAGGGAATCTGCATTTTTACTTAGCGCGCTACACACCAAGGGATTGTGATGCAAGTTGGGAGCAAGCCACTTTGAGAAACTCTGGGTGCCAGAGCTGATATCTGGGTTTTTTCTCCCTTGACAACTGCCCCTGAATTCTATTTCCAACCCCCGTCTGCATGACGCTGGAGCCACGTGACAAAGTTCTGTCCAACAGGGGTGTTGTGATGTGCACGTCTTCCAGGCCTGGCTGTAAGACCCCTGCTCCATGCTCACGTTCTCTTCACTTATCGGCTGGTTGCATGCAGAAGCTCCAAAGGCAGCTCTGCGGCTAATGAGGAGATCCCTGAATGGTCAAGTGGAGCAGAATCCCATCCCTACTCCTGCCATCTGGTCCTGTACTGTCACATGAATGAGGGAGGAAGAGAGAGAGAGGAAAAAAACAACTAAAAACACCTTTATTTTATGGAGGCACTAAGACTCAGTGGTTTTTCTTACAGGAGCTAGTCTAACCTGGCAAATATACATTACTTTTTTCTATTCTACAATTTTATTAGATCTCCATTCTAAAGATTCGGGGTAAACGCTATAAGGGCAAAACTAGAAAACAAAGAGGGGAAAATCAAAGAGTGATTCATCATATCAAAATCCAATCCTGCCTTCAGATATGGTAATAAAAACTGCTTGAAATAGAATAGGTCTCTTGGACTTGCCTTGCACATCCAAGATCGCACCTTAGATCTCCACCCACCTTGGTGCCAACTAATACAATCAGTGTAAGACTCGGGGAAGATTTAAAGTAAACACTAAAGATTAGGGTAGGCCAATTATCCCCAGGGTATTAAAGGCCTCTCTCAGGGCACCAGGAATACAAAGGAATCTGTCTCAGAGAGTTGGGACCTGCACCCATCTCTTAGGGACTGTCCCACACCTAGAGTTTACTTGGCCATCTGGAGACTCCCTTTGGCTCCAGTGGCCAGTATTCAGCTCTACTGCCGGAAGCCTCTGCATTCTTCATGGGACGGAAAAATAAGCATGAGACTCTCTCTGTGACGAGTTTGATTTATAGAGACTCAGAGCTAGTCTGGCAGCAGGCTCAGCCCCGCAAGTCCTGCTGGAGTCTGCATTCAGGATGTCCCCACCGGCCAGCTCCTGGGATTGGGAGGCTACTGCAGTCTCCAAGAGAAGGGTCATTTTCCATCTGGTAAATGTGTCTTCGCCCTTGAAGCCAACCCTTTCCATGGAGGGGGAAACATCTCCAACTCCTTTTTTCTTTTTAAGCCAAATCAGCCTCACACCAGAAGAGCAGTTGACAACAGGCTATAGGGTTCCACACTTTGTATGTGGCTGTTGACAACCACTCTGGGGACGATCCAAAGTGACATTGGAAAAGAGAAGAGGAGGGGCATTCCTCTGAGACAGCTCAGAGATAGGATCTTCTCCTTCCCTCTTCCAGCCTCACAGGCCTGCTCGCTAACCCAGGGACACTCCAAACACGTCCCCATCTCTGCGCCAGCTGCCCTGTCTCCAATACCCGCCCCCAGACCTTCATGTGGTTCCTGCCTCAGCTTCCTTTCTAAGCCACCTACCCCCACTCCAGTCACTCCCTGACCCCTCCTCCCATTTTATTTTTCTTCAAAGGCCTTATCTCCACATGCAAGTGTAACAATTGTTGTTCTGGCCCAACAGGATATCTACAGAGGACTGTGAGATAAGACCTGGGACCTGGCGAAAAGGAAGGTGATCGTGCAGATTTCTTCCACCATGTGCCATTTAAAAACAGTCAATGCGCAGAAAGGCATCACTGTGGGAAGTACACGTGATACAAGGTTGATAAAAAGTAAAAAATGCGGATTACAAAGTAGCACACTTCACTTACAGCTACCTTGGAAAAGGCTGGGATGAAATGGGCAAAGATTAGATTCAGGTGATGGAATAATAAGTAATATTTCTTTACTTTTCAAAATTCCATATGCTATTTTATATTGCTTTATTAATTTTAAGAATACATTTGACAAATAAAATAAATACATAATATATAAATCAACTAAAAGAAATCAATCAAAGAATTTTGTGACAATCTGGAAAAAACTATTGAGGATTTCTGTTCTAACATTCTCTCATTTACCAGATGAAATAATTGAGCCTCAAAGAGAAGCGACTTGCCCAAGGTCACACTCAAGGTTAGTTAATGAAGAGACAGAATAAAAAGCAGAACTTTGACTTCAAGCCTCACGCTTTCTCCACTGCATATGTCCCACATTCAGTCAAAGAAAGGAGACATAAAGGAAGCTAGAAATAGGAAAAACAATCTTTATTCCGCTGACATGTCAATAGATACAACGTACGATAATTTCTTCTGTTTTAGTAACAGCACCAGGACTATTATTTCATTCGGTATATGGATTGGATCTAAAAAACTTACAACAAAAATGAGTCTGTGTTGTTTGCACAGTGTGGTGGAATGTATCTTCCACAGATAGGCACATTAATATACATCCTATGCCACAAATTCTTCTTGCCAGATGATGCAGATATTCCCACTTCAACAGGTAGGAGTCTCTTTTCCTTCCCCTGTGAACCTGGCTGGTCCTTTGTGACAGCCACGCCAAACAGTCTGACAGAAGTGAGACCTTCTGAAACCAGGTCCTTCAAGACAATATGGCTTCTGCCTGGCGCACTATCAGACACTCACCCTGGGAACCCAGCCGCCACCTGGTAAGGAAGTCCAGGGCCCATGGAGAAGCCGTGTAGGTGTTCCTGCCGCAAACAGTTCTGCTAAGGTGCCAGCCAGCAGCCAGCATCAACTGCCAGACGGGGAAATGAGCAAGTCTTTACCTAATTCCAATTCTCAGCCTTTGAAACACCTGCAGGTAACACTGAGGGGAAAAGAAATGAGCTCTACCTGCCCAAATCACAGATTTGTGAGCAAAATAAATGTTTTTTATGCCAACAGAAAACTGGAATATCTCTGGAAACGGCAAGGTACAGGATAGCGGTGCCCAAGATTTGCAGTGTTCTCTAGGTAAAGTGGGACTACAGAAGACAGAGTTACTTAGAGCAGGGGTCCCCAGCCTTCTTGGCGCCAGGGACCGGTTTCATGGAAGACAATTTTTCCAGAGGGTTGGGGGTGAGGGAGCAGGCGGAGTTCAGGCAGCCATGCAGGCTGCGGGCAATGGGGAGCAGCTGTCAAAACAGATGATGCTTCGCTTGCTCACCTGCCACTCTGCATCCCCGACTGGTACCCGTTCGTGGCCCCGGGGTTGGAGACTGAAGATTTAGAGAATCGTTACCTTTAGGTGGGAGAGAGGGCTGTTTGCGAATGGAGAAATAAGCACCAGTAATTCGTTGACAAGAGACGATGTTAGCACTAAGATTTCAAGGTGGCGGCAGAGGTGAGGTAGTCTATACAGAAAGCTGCAAGGACACTTCAAGATAGTGTAGTCCAGGGATGGAAAATACTGGACATTCACATCCAACAGCTCCCTCCTGTGCACATAGCAGATATCAATAAACAATGACAGCATCCTACCCCTAACCTACCTGCCAGCTTCAAAAACAATCCACTAGCTCCTGTTGGAGTTGTCACATAAAACGAAATCCATTTGCCATCCCCGAAAAAGCCTAGACCTCTCAAATTGCCAAGGCCCAAGAAGATGGGCATTATAAGGCCCTGTACTAGTTACATATGCATTTTCCATACCTTTCTTTTAATCACACCAGAATCATTTATCTGAATGATTTGAATGGACCTTAATAGATTATCTGAACTACTCTATCTTCAAGAAAGTAGGTAGTATTCATTTTATTTTACTTTTGGGTCAATTTAGCCCCAGTAATGATAAGAGACTTGCCCAGAGTTTCCCAGCTTTAATGGGTCAGGCAAGAATAGGGACCAGACCTCCATATGTAGGGCCTCCTGATAGTACTAAGGTATTATTATTCAGAAATTAATTGCCCTAACATCAGGTTCCAGGGGCACCATCTGCAGATGTCAGAATGCAAATTAATAGTCGTCAAAGGGTGTGTCTTTTGCTCATTAAAATACACAGCAAATACTATTCTCTCTATAGATTCCTCACATCAGAGAGGTCAGGGAGTCACCACCCCTACCCCACGACTGGCTCCTCCCAGACAATGATCCAGCTCTGGAGTCAAAGCAAGCTGGCAGAACCTCACAGCAAAGCAAAACCAATATTCACCCAGGCAGATGGAAAAGTTGCAGGTCATGTGAATGGATTTGTCCCTCCTCCTCTTTCACCCACAGTTCTCCTTTCAAAGGATGAAGACCAAAGTAGTCATAGCCATGCAGAGTATAACACAGAGGCATTTCTGTTCACATGGGGCACTGATCGCCCAAGATCTTCACCTCAGTGCCTTTCTTTAGCCCAGTCACTTAACCTCTTTGAGGCTCTGTTTCTTCTCACAGGATGATAACGATGGCAGTGGTGTTGCTGATGATGTTCGTGATAATGATGTTGGTGATGCTGACAATGATGTTGGTGGTGATTATGACAGTGATGATGAACACTGTGTGATGGTATTAATTTACTTCCAATAACACCTTGGCAAGGTAGATACTCTTACTATCATCATGCATTTAAAAATGAGAAAACTGACTTATAATCAGTTAGAAGGCTTGGCTGAGGAATGGTTGGCCTGAAATTCAAACACAGTCTGGAACTAGGGCCTTAAATCTTACCCACTACACTATAGGTGTCCCTAAATTTATGATTATTATTGAGTTAGAAACTTCCTGTGTCACAAGGGTACAGTTCACGTGCTTCATATCTTGAGTTTGGAGCTGGTCATAACCAACACGTGGATGTTCACTTTCCCCCGTGATGTCTTTGATCATCCTCCATCTTAAGTATCTGAGGAACACCCAACTGTTTCAGGTTGCAAATTTGGAAGTGATCTAGAAAGTCGATGTGGAGATCCAAAAACAACACTTACGAAGTTCCCTGAATCTGTTTCCCTACTTTTCAGCATTTTCTCAGCCATGCATCTGGGTCTCCAGGGACTTGTTCCTCGGAGTGATAGAAAGCGAGTGGGAACCTTGTTGGGATGCCAGCCAGGCCCCAGTGCTTTACTGGAAGAAGCAAGTCACAGGCTTTTTCACAAGGGAGCTGCACAGGCAAACCACCAAATTTAGAGGCAAAGGTAGGAGATGCAGAAGATGTGGTAGATTCCGTGTTTGGAAGACTAATCATAACCATAACCATATCGACGTAGGGGAAAGGCTGAGAAACCCAGGAGTCTGCCACATAGACGGTGTCAAAGCAGCAGGACCCACCGCATTCATTACACAAAAAGGAGGTGACGTCTCATCCAGATTCTGAGATGATTAGAAGTGGAAGGAAGTTTAACTGTGTCACATTAGACCAACTGCCACATCTTACAGTGGTGGCTAGGAAGGTAAGTGGCTCCTTCGGAGTCACATGGCTGATGAGGGGCTCTGCCATCCTGCTGAGGGGGGTGTGTGTGAATGCAGGGTGGCCTCGCCTGGAGTGTATGGGCACCTGTGGGTCACCCCCACTCCCCTTGAAATGACCCTTCCACCAGGCATGAAGGAAGGCCCTTCCTGACCTGGCCTGAACATCTCTGCAGCCTCCTTCTGCCCTAATGTCCGCTCCGTACCCACAGCACTGACTTCCTTGCTTTCTTTTAACCTAACAAGCCTGTGCCTGCCATAGACCTACACATGCTGCTTCCTCCAGCAAATGAGCGAGACCCTGTGTCTCACCCAGCAGTGTGGGAGAGCTCTCCTTTTGATACGTTTTCAGGAATTTTGTGTAACAGCTGCTAACTTACAGTTATATTAAAAACCAAGGTAAGAAATGGTTGAAAATTCCTAATTATTTTGCTACAGGTGCTATTATTGGTGTTCTTGAGGTTATCCATATCTATTGCATATGCAGAATGGAAAGACCGATATAATGGTGTGTGTCTCTTCCAACCCCACGCTCTGCGACTTCTTGTTGGCAGCTTCAAATGGCCCATAGCGGGAGGATTTATACTACAGAAATTGGCAAATGCTACAACTCAGGGCTTGATTTTTTTTTGTTTTGTTGATTGCCCAGATTTAAGAAAGTGATGTAAAAAATGTTAATAATGAGGATGAAGCATAAAAAAGTGCGTCATGTCTGTACCCAATACATTGTGAATAGCAGAAAATTTGAGGAAATATCCTTCCAGTATTAAAAAAGTATTATCCAATTCAGAAGAGCAGTAATTCATGTCATTGATGGATGAAATGAAGTTCAAATATTCATCTCTGTTGTTTCATTTTCTTCTTAGTCATTAATGTAAAAGAAAATATCAGCCAACATTCATGTCGGAACTACCCTTATTCATCAGTTAAAATTACAGTTTGTCTGTGGCTACAAGAGTTCAGCAAAAATCATTGAAAACATTTTGGGAGAATTATTTGGCTATATAAAATTTATAACAAAGAGTATTTATATTTTTTTATTATCCATAAACTATACGCTATATATCTTTCTCTTAGTAAAATTTATAATAAACTTATATATGTACATATATGCTTTTTTTGAAAGCCAGTTGTTAAACATTTATCTGGGTACCAGTGGTCCCACTTCTGCACTTATAAGCTTCTGTGTTCATATGCCACTTGTCAGAGAGATCTTCTTTGCCACATTATCTAAAGTAATGTGTATCATACCTCTCTATCCTCTGACTTCATTTTATTTTTCTTCATAGTAATTTTTTTTAATTTTTATCTTTACTTTTCTTTACAACAAGGATGAATATCTGACCTTCAATTATTCATTAATGACATGAGCTATGCTCTTTTCAATTTGGTGATACTTTTCAAATAGTACTTAATGCTATATCTTATATGTATTTGTTTCATTGTTTATTATATGGTTTCTCCACTGAATTGTAAGTTCTATACTGCAAAAAAATTATTTTATTTTATTTTTATTATTTCAACAGATTTAGGGAGTATGAATGTGTTTTGTTACATGGATGGACTATATAGTGGTGAAGTCAGAGCTTGCAGTATACCTGTCACCAGAATAGTGGACATTGTACCCACTCAAAAAAAAAAACTTTATTTTTTCTCTGCTTCTTTTTCCTCTGCACTAAGAATGAATGCCTGGCACATAGCAGACACTTAACAATTTTTGTTTTTTAAATGTATGAGTGCAACAGACTTTCTCAGGTTTGCAGATAACTTTGTGGCATCTTTTGCTATAAATCAAATGCGGGCAGAACCCTAGATCCCTCTCATGGTGTTACAATCAAGAATAACATTTGCAAATAGTCTAGAAATCAGTACAAGAAAGAAAAAAAAACAGAGAAAAGATCTTACAGCTTCTGGCCACTGTTGTGACTATTCCTTAACTTTCAATATTTTTCAGCAAAAGATGACACAATCTACAATTGTTTCTTATGATTTCTGCTAACAGAGCAAGGAAAGCAAAAAACCCACCGTATTAGAACCAAGACTGGCCAGATCACTTGTGGGGTAGCTGACCTGCTCCCAAGGCCACAGTCTAAGAGTCTCCTGCACAGCCCAGCAGTGAGGAGAGCAATCAGGTAAGGAGCCTTGTCTAGCAGGGCATCAGACTGGTCAAGGGGCAGGTTGGTACAAATGCCATGAAGGAGAACAGCACATAGGGCATCTCCACTGCACTTGAACAGCTGAACGCCCTGGGAATATTTAGCCCATGAACGGCAAGACTTAGAACCTTGGGTTAATAAGCTCCCAGTATTTAGAGAGTAAAGGGCTCTCTTACAGAAGAGAGAATGACCTTATTTTGTACAAGCTCAGAAAAGGACGAGAAATTGATATGATGAGGAGACAGACTTGAGTTTAATTTTTAAACATTTTTTTAAACTGGAACCCTAAGACAATGGAATGGGTTGCCTCAAAATGGGACAGGCTTCCCATCCCTGGAAGTGCTGGAGCAGAGGACAGGAATGGGCTAGGGACGGTGGAAAAGAGAACCTGGCATTCAGCCTGAAGTTAACCTTGCAGGTGTTAATGGGTTCTAGTCACCTGGAGACCTCATGACATAAAGTGCTTATTGTTCATCAATAATTTGTCCTCAGGCTTGCTACACTTCTCCCTTCTGCCTTAAAATATTTAAACAAATAAAAACCAAATTACCCCAATTGTAAGAAAGCCTTCTAAAACAAAGAATATTTTAGCATATTTTAATATTATTTTTACATTTGATTTTATTTAGCATATTTGAAGTCTTGAAACGTAATATTTGAAAGAACGGCAGTGGTGACAAAAGTATTTTTCAATGATCTTTTTGAGGTATAGTTCACAAATCATAAAACTCACATGTTTTAGTTTTTAGTAAATTTACCAAGTTGCATAATCATCATAATCATCATCACAACCAGTTTCAGGAAATTTCTATTATCCCAATATGATCCCTCATACCCATTACTGTTCCCACCCAATAATCATGTAATATGTTGTCTTTTGTGACGGGCTTCTTTTATTTAGCACAGCGTTTTTGAGGTTCACCATGTTGTAGCATGTGTCGGAATTTCATTCCTGTTTATGGCTCTGGTTGTATGGCCGTATCACATTTTGTTTAACCATTCATCGCGGTTAACGGACATATGGGTTCTTCTGCTTTTTAACTGCTATGAACAAATGACAGTATCATTTTTAAATATCTCCAATTTCCTACAAAAAGTAAAACCAAAAACCCATGGAAAACCTTTACGACAAAATGACAAGACCATCATGGTAATGCATCAGCTGGAAAAGAGGCAGATCTTAAGGTCCAGGTTTATATCATATTTAATGAAAAAAATGGTTAGAATATATTTTAAGATGAGAAAGAATAAGTGCAGTGCAAAACAATAAGTGCAATAAAATCTCAAATATCTATCTCTATATGTAATTTCATTAATTCTAAGACGCATGTTTTTTCCAACAGCAATCTGAGATCTCAGTGCATGCATTACCACCGGGTTATGATTTACCATCTCTGTCACGCCATCACTGTCATTGCATATGTGCAAATATTAAAAGCAGAAGCATCATAATTTGCAGAGTAAGTGTGAATGGCTTGGAAGAAAATGAGAGACAGAGACAGATCACTCTTTAACCCCTCAGAATCAAATGGTTGAGGGTAAGAGTCAGGGAGAATGTGTACACAACAAGATTAGCAACATTCTTGAAAATTGAATTCAAAACCAGGCAAGCTCTGCACAATGCAAAGCCTATCCAGAGCCCTGCATCATCCATGGCTTTTTTTAAAAAAATGGGTTAGTTTGAAGAATGCCATCTCACCAAGTTTTTGATGGCACAGAGGTTATATTATACTACATGAAAAATTGTGGATGAATATAAGTCAAAGAATAATTCCAATGAGTCAGAACCTGAATATGATAAGTCTTGGTAATACCCAACCAATTTATTTCATTTATATTCTTGTTTATGTGTGCACAATGATAGTTGGTAAACATTTGTCTAAGTAAAAAAAAAAAAAAGCTCTTTCAATAAGTATAAAACAAAAATTCTATGTGATAAGAAAAAGTGACATGAACCCCCAAATACAAGCTGGTGGGACAGGCCACCACAGACACAGCCACAGACACAGACACGCGCGTTATCAGAGTCTGGGTAGGAAGAAGCAGAAGGAGCTAGGGAATATCTCACGGACTAAAAAATAAGGGACTCAAAAATAGCCAACAAGTAAACCAGTATTCGCTGGAAAGTGAGATAGGCCAATCTGAGAATAAATAGTAGCTGAAAGTGGTTGGAGAAACACAAGAGAAATAATACCAAAAAAGTCAATTAAGAACATAGGGGGGCCAGGCGCCGTGGCTCAAGCCTGTAATCCTAGCACTCTGGGAGGCCGAGGCGGGCGGATTGTTTTGTTTGAGCTCAGGAGTTCGAGACCAACCTGAGCAAGAGCGAGACCCCGTCTCTACTAAAAATAGAAAGAAATTAATTGGACAGCTAAAAATATATAGAAAAAATTAGCCGAGCATGGTGGTGCATGCTTACAGTCCCAGCTAC